>WIGN01000047.1:0-192035 GCA_014235955.1 Colletotrichum sojae
GCGACGTTGTCGTTGAGGAAGTCAGCACGGTGCTTGCGGATCAAAGCGCGAAGCTCGTTGGTCTTGGTGCCCTGGGGTACTGAGGATGTTCATTAGCTGGAGAAGTGGCAAAGATCACATGGCTACTTACCAGGGATACCATTCTTGTCAGCGAACTCCTTGAGCTGAGACTCGCTCCAGGCGTCGATGACCATGTCAGTGAGGGTCGCGTAAGCCTGCTGGGCGCTGGCGGTAGCGCTGGCAGCCTGCTCCTGGGCCTTGAGGTAGGCAAGGCGAGAGTTGCGGCGCACCGCAGCAATGAGCTTGTCACGCTATGGATGTTTGTTAGCGAAGAGCAGATCAAAAAGAAGGTATATTCCTTACGCCGGTGACCTGGGGAGCAGGGAAGCCATGGGTGTCAAGCCACTCCTTGAGATCAGACTCTGTTTAACGTCAGCAATTGCAATAGCCTGCAGGAAGGACCAAGCGTACCAGACCAAGTCTCGTACAGCCAGTTTCCGGGGTAGGAGGCAGTCTCGCCAACCTTCTGGGCGACAGTATCGTAGCTGGAGCGGGCCTTGGACAGAATGGTGTCACGCTTGCGGGGTTGGGGGACTGCGATGATGTCAGTGATGGTGCTCGCAGACAGGTGTCACCAAGGGGCAAACCCACCGGGAATGTCATGCTTGTCACAGAAAGCCTTGAGCTGGCTCTCGGTCCAGGTGTCCAAAATCCAGTCCTTGACGCTGAGATAGGCGTTCTGAGCCTGGTCACCAGTCTCGTACCAGGTGCCCTGGACCTGAGAGACCAAGGAGTCCTTGCTGGACTTTGCAGCATCCTGGGTCTCGATACCCTTGGCCTTCAGGTACTTCTGGAGGCTGTCGGCGTCCCAAGAGTTGTACGGGTTGACAACGTAGTCATTCCAGTTGTTCTCGATCAGCTTCTCGAGATCCTTGCGGTCGGCGGGGGTGGGGTAGGGAATGTCATGGTCGGAGAGCCAGCGCTCGAGCTCGGTCTCGTGCCACTTGTTGTAAGCTGGCGAGGAGATCGTTAGCATCTGCGTCGGGTTCTGGGCACAGATTCGGAGGGATACTTACCAGCCTTGGAGAACCAGGAGCTGGCGACGGCGCCCTGGGCAGCGAGAGCCGCCGTGAGGACGGTGGGGAGGAAACGCATGGCGATGATTATTCTGCAGTCGAGCCTTCCGATGAAGACGTAGTTGCAGCAAGCGCGGAGGGGTATCACAAAACTGCTGGGAGAAAGTTGAGAGAAAAGACAAGAGACGAATTTATTGTGGGATATGGTAGCAGAGAGAGAAGAATGGGGAGAAGTGCCAAGGGGGGTGGTTTTGTTTTGTTCGACGCGGTGGAAACCTGGCAGGAGAGGGAAGGAGCGTGGAGGGTCGACGACAGGGAGAAGCCCGGCCCCCGTGGATGATCGAATTCACGGTCTAACGTCAGGAATCCATCACGTCACTGTACGCCGTTTGTGGGAAATTGTGGCTGCATTTGGGCCGTTTGTACGTACTCTTGCACCTGCCTTCCCTTTCCTATCACGATCAGGTACCTACCTACCTACCAACGCAGCTGCTATGGTAGCAAGTAGGCAGGTAGTGTTCTTGCCATCTGGCAGCCCAGGCAAGATAGGTAGTACGTCAGGCGAGGCAGGCAGAACCAGAACTGCCTGGCAGGAGGCAAGTGCGCTGTAGGGAAAGTGGCTTCCCTCCACTTGGTTAAGGCATCTGCTCAGCTAGGGAGGTACCTGAAGTTTTGTGTGCGAGGTGACGAAGTGTAGTGCTCCTTCCTCGATCTGATCGAATTTTGGATGGAGCTTTTACGCTGCCTCCGAGGTACCTACCTAGGTATACACCTATTTGCTGCACCTTGCCTTAGGTAGGTACTTGGCAATCTGGTAGCTAGGCTACCTACCAGGGCCAGCCAGCACACAGCAAAGCTCAGGAAGCTCCCGTCCTCGCACCTCTGAGGCTGGTCACGTCAATTCAATGCAATGACACCGGCCGGGGACAGGCCATATGCCACGATGATCTGCTGAAAAGACGATGCGGGAGCTCCTGCGCTGGCCACTCAGGGAGCTCGAGGGAGCTCCTTCTCCTCCAGCATGACGTAGCTTTACCCCCTGTCGGTGGGCTCCCGCCTCCCGCCTCCGTGCTCTGGCTCGGTACGTACCCTGCTGCCGCCTGCATAGCGCTGAACATTAAGGTTGCAGGTCAGTTTTGGGCCTGGTGGTGAAACCATTGCTGGGCCTTTGATGGGAGAACTGGGGAGACGGGATGCTATTTTATGCTCGGGCTGATGCTCGCGTTGTTGTTGCTGCGGGCGTGTAGGATTTGATACCTTCAATGGTTAAAAGAGCTTTCTGAATCCATCGACTTTTCCTGGTGTGTGTCCCTACCTAGGGGCGGAATAGCTCCAGCGGGAAGTAGGTCCTGGGCTGCGGCAGCTTCCTCGTCTGTCTCGCTGAGCAACCACGACGACGACAGATGATGGCGCCAGGACCAAAAGCTCCGGTGATGTCATTCTGACCCAATCCCTACTGCCTGCCACTGGCCGCCACCGCCTGGACTTTGACGGGACGGACGCCAATGGAGCAAGTGTGGTCCCGGAGCGTGGGGAAATGCAGGCGCCGCCAGCTGGCGGTCAGTGCATAGCAGCCACCCGGTCTCCCCGGGCCACCTAGGTCAAACCCACATGCTTCACCGAGACCGAATTCTTCACCTTGACTCCCCCCAGAAGGCCTGGACCGGTCCAAATCGCGTCATTGTGCAACCACCCTTCATGGTTGCTGGGGACGCTGAGCTGGAGAGGCATGGGATATTTCGCCCTTGGTGATGGCATTTTACCATATCCACTGGTACCGTCCAGCCGGACAACTCTCTCTCATACTGTCCTCAAGTCTTGAGTTCCATCTCCAGTTCGAATCTGAGGCACTGGTGCAACCTAGATGGAGATCAAATGTCAGAGTTGAATTCGTCCCAGCAGGAGGGGAAAGACGTCACTCGATATCCATCCCGGAGCGTCCAGTCGGTATTGCCAGGCGACTCAGGTTCCGGGCGTTTAAGTAAAAGCTCAGAATCGTGGAAAAGGAGAACAAGTTACGGCAACAAGTGAGGGCGGCAACGGAAACCGCCAACTGCTTTAAAGAAAACGTTCCATTCGACCTAGAAGTGGGTTTTGTACAAACCGCATAGAAGCAGCCCAAGTGCCAATCCATGTACACCAAGCCCCTTTCCCTCCGAACCATATCCTTCCCCCAAATATGTCCAAAATGCGTTGCCCGTGATTCGAATCGACCAGTACAATTACACCCACCGAGATCGTACAACCTCAAATAAGGTCCTCGGTCGTTCATCCCATCATTCCATCATAGCCACGATTCCCTCGGCAGCAAGTCGTTTAGTCCTGGACACCGGTGGGGGTGTTGCAGAGGATGCCCTGGTCGAGCTATCACACACAATCTCGTTAGCGAAGCTGTTCTCAAGAGAAAAGTAGGCCAGGTCGACTCACGATTGGCAGGACGCAGCAGCGCGCGCGCTGGCCAATGGCAGAGCAGACCTCGCTGAAGTTGTCCGGGGAGGTCACGGCCTCGGGCGGGTTGCCGCAGTCAAGGTTCGCGATGCCGAGGACGTCGGTCGCGCAGCACTGCGCGGAGCCGTAGAGCCCGGAGCAGGGGACGTAGACCTGGCGCTCCTCGAGGGGCGCGGCGAGGATGCCGGCGAAGAGGGCGGTGGCGGCGACGATGAACTTCATGGTGTCTGATTAAGGGATTATTGGGAAGGCTGTTTCTTGATAACGATTGAGGCTTTGGGGAGCGAGGGCTTGTTGCGCTTGAGGCTGAGAGCTGGCTGGGATGATGAGGAGAGGGAGATGATGGTATCGACGAGGTCGAGCTGGCCTCCTTATATAGAACTTCTGGGCCGTCTTGCGCAAGCAACGTCCACTACGCCGTCTTGACCTTCGTCACAGGCCTCCGGCTCGATGACGATGCTCCATCAAGTCATGGAAGCCCACTACCTCGAGAAGAGCTGGCTCGCGCCGCCTCACGACCACCTCCTTCATCGAAATCCTGGCCAGGGTGACATCGTGATAGGCTCGGCTGCCTTAGAAAGGGGTCGCATATACCCTCCAAACATGGGCCGTCATTAACACGATGTCTGCCGATCTCATGTTCCCGCCCCTCTCAACAAGCTGAAGGACCCTCTTCCTCTAACCTCCACTGGATCGCCTCGTGGTTGGGCGAGAAGCAAGGTCGCCCATCCACAAGCACACACGAAGGAGACTAATCAGATCGGTACCTGAATCCCCAATGGATCCTCCCTACGTTGCCACATGCCGTCCGTACCAGCTGGAGGCCGCTTAGCCGTGACCTTGGCATGGGTAAGCCGCCGTACTCTAACATCATAGGCCGCCTCAACCCACACACCGAAGCAAAAGAGCTTCTACGGCTTCTAAGTGGACCACGGCTAGAAACCATAACTAACTCATAGTAAGTAATACGCCGTTAGGCTGTGATACAGACGCTAGCACGCCGGCATGATTCCCCAAACGAGGAGGGATGAACGTAGGGCCGCTGGGATGACAGGGCAGAGGGGAGAAAGGAAAACCAGACGCAGGCACAAGTCAAAGATTCGAAACCAAGGGGAGGGAACCAAACAGCACGCGGCCGGTGTGATGGAACTATCCGAACCCTGACCTCGTCGCAGGACAAGACAGGCATCCGCGCGAGCGCGCCGCATGTGGCCACTCGACCCGGTCCTCGAGGCGGAGCCACCCGACTTCGTGTTTCTCCTGACGGAAACATGTATACACGCAGATACTTTGGCAAACATCAAAGCCATGCCGCGGGACGGGGAGCCTCCCGATGACGACGTAGCAAACCAGGCCCCAATCTCAGACAAGAGGTGATAGGTGACAAGATATCGGTACCGCTCGTCTCAGTTCTTTCGGTGGGAGGAGCGGTATGAAGCGGCGCGCGCATTGGCACTGACGACAGTGGCAGAGGCAGAATGCGACGACGGCCCTCTCGGCTCCCCAGACAATGCGGTTGAATAGCCTCGACCGCATTGTTCTCATCTCGCCCCACAGAGACCGGGGGAACGTCTAGGCGTTCAAGGAAGCAGCCGATCATCCGTCCAGAAACAGGCTCCCTGTCGCCCACATCTCTCCTCGGCCGACGGGGGTGGCCCGCATACGTCAGGTATCGTCGACTGGACGAGACGAACGAGGCTCGAGCGCCCTGCATGCGAGAACAGGATTTGGAGTAGAAAAAGGAGACGCCGAAGAAAGAGTGACAGGGGGTCGAGCTATTCTTCTTCTTTTGAAGATAGGATCGTCGCCGGCGGTGCTGTTGCCTCTCGAGGAGGGGTTGCAGTGCGGTGGCGAACAAGCATCGGAAGTCTCCCCAATGCAAGCACTCTATCCTTCCACTCGGCCGGGTTCTGTTTGCTCGACTTCCCTCAGAGGTCGAGCAAGACACGTACTCAAAAGATCAACAGGGCGAAATCAGGTCCTTCGTTTCCTGACTGGAGTCTGCACTGGAGCCCGGCAAAACTGCCGAAATGCGGTCGGTTCCTAATTCGAATCAGCATGATATGATACTGACAACATGTCTTCCAAGGAACGGGAATAAAGAAGGACAAACCCAAGAAAACTAGCAAACTAGTCACCTACGGTACCAGACTGTAGAACGTGTGCCTCGACATGTCGTTGGTCCGTCAGAGGCGTAGAGAAGCGGGGAGAGGGGGGGTATATGTGCCGCTCCCCTGCGTCTTAAAGTGCCGGCCACCACACCCACCCCTGGAGCAGGTCTGCCACCCTTGTTTGGGCGGGAGAAGGTCTCTGGGCGAGGGGGCGTCATCGTACTTTTCAGTCACTCTTTCCGTCACCAAAAATCATTGGAAAAGTTCTCCCAACGGTCGCCTGCCGATCGCCTCCTCCGTGTCTAAGCTGGCTCCCCAAAGATCGTGGCTGAGTGGTGGCTCAAGTCACACTGCTCTCGATCGGCGACGCCAGCAATGCATTTTTGAGTCCAACTCGTGTGTCTTAGACTGCTGACAGCTGCCCATCATCGCCTTCTTAGTGATCAGACCAGTGAGAGACGTTGCCATTAATAGAAAAGAAAGAGTTCGGACCAGATAGCGATGCGGCAAAGATGGGATTCAGTCGACAACTCGCACAGATTCCTCAGCTCTGCTGGGAGTATGCATGCCAGTCACGATCTCTCTCTGTCCCCCGGGATGATTAATCCAGCCGGGGAGAGACAATGCGGCAGCGGTCGTGTGAGGCAGAAGACAGATCGGGGGCCGAATGTCTCACTCGTAAGGCTCACCCACACAGGTCACTCACCGTTGCGTGACAGCTCCTCAACGTGACAGCAAGGTTAAGGTAAGCTTCTGACCTTCCCTACTCCCATGGCCCCCAGAGAAAAAAAATCGCCGAAAGAGGGGCGCCGCCGCAATTGCGTCAATCGTCTCCCGTGGGCCATGGTCCGGACCGTCGGTAGCCTCCCTCCGCAGCGAGGTGCCACTTACACAACACCTTGACAACCATAGAAAAACTGCATATCGAAACTCTGTAATGCAGTGTTCATGTGCATAGCCGAACAGGCTGTGCCGGGCTCACTCGAAGCCGGGGCACACCGGGCGGCTCACCTCGCGGCACCCACACCACATGCAGTCTCTCTCGCCTCCGACGATGTCACCGTGTCCCTTTCGCGTTGTCCATTCACTGCAATTTCCATCACCACCAATCCCCGACCCCAAGAGCATGCCGAGAAAACAGAAAAAAGAAAACACCACCAAATACGCTAGGGGATGACTGCCATCTTGCGGCCCCCTGTCGCCGAATCGGCTTCGAAGCGCCCCCCGAACCGGGCAGGGATCAAACCAAGGCCAACGGTCGTGGTCATGCCGTGTGCGCCACTGTTGGGGCTTTTGCCAGTTATAATGCCATGGGTTATAGCTTGCGAGGAAGAGGGCCTTCAACCGCCACTTGGCTGTCAGGCTGTCACATCGCCTGTGCCTTTTCACCCCAACAATCGACCGTTTCCATTGGCTGCGTCGCAAAACTTGGTGTTGGGGGAATTGGGACGGGAATGGACTAAACACGTAACTACACAGGGTCGAGGCGCGCAAACGTGTCGCCCAGGCTATAGCCACTCTTCCCTTGGTGTCTTGCGAGGCGGATCACGAGGCGATTCGTGCCACACCCACGACACTGGAGGGCGCTCGTTGAGGTTCGTCGTGCCTCTCGGCTGTGATCATCATCAGCTCGACAAGGTCTTTGCGTGCAGTACCTGGCCTGCCGCCGAGGCGGCAACTCCGCCCTGTCCCTGACATGTCGCCGATCTAACCCCTTGTCGCGAAAGGAAACGCGTGTTTTACAGACATGCATATCTTACAGATCGCCAAATTTCGGTCGATGCCCTGTATTGTTAGTTTGCCATCCTACGAGAATGCAGATTTACTCGACTTTTCAAATCGCCACTCGGCAGGAGGCCTCACTAAGCCTCAAGCTGACAAGGAGGAAACGCATCAAACAGGATTCACCATGCTCGTACTGGCTCTTGCCAACCCGCTTCCATTCCTATATGGCCGCTCGAGTGTCCGTGGTAATCGTACAATGTTGTCTATCGCAAAGTCGTCTATGGCCCAATCCCGCCAGAAGCAATAACCCCAGGTACCCAGCGGCATCCAGCTCTTGGATGGATTAAGCGTAGAAGTTGACCGTCTGCAGCAAGTCAGCAAATAGGATGGCAAAGACGACTGGGCTGTTATAAAACTTACGTCCTTCTTCTTCGCCTGCACCTCGGCAATGGCGTCCACGTAGTGCTCGTGGCTGATCTTGTTCTTGCCCATCCGCAGAGCAATCATACCCGCCTCCACGCAGACGGCCTTGAGCATGGCACCTCCAAACTCGTCCGTGCTGCGGGCCAACTCGCCCCAGTTGACGGCGGGGTCGACCTTCATCTTGCGGGAGTGGATCTTGAGAATCTGGGCGCGGGCCTCCTCGTTCGGTAGGGGGAACTCGATCTTGCGGTCCAGACGACCCGAACGCAGCAGGGCGGGGTCAAGGACATCGACTCTGTTTGTGGCGGCCAACACCTTGATGCGGTCATCCGACGCGAAACCATCGAGCTGGTTGAGAAGCTCCAACATGGTTCGCTGCACTTCTCTGTCACCGCTCTTCTCGCTGTCGAAACGCTTCGTACCGACGGCGTCCAACTCGTCGATGAAGATGATGGCAGGGGCCTTCTCCTTGGCAAGGGCGAAGCAGTCGCGCACCAGCTTAGCGCCGTCGCCTATGAACATCTGCACAAGCTGGGGGCCCGCAAGCTTGAGAAATGTTGCGTCGGTTTGCGCCGCGCAGGCTCTGGCAAGGAGGGTCTTGCCGGTACCGGGAGGGCCGTACATGAGAGCACCTGGGTAGGTCAGCATGCCTGCGACGAGAAGTCTGGGAGAAGGAAAGTACCTTTGGGTGCCTTGATTCCAATCTTTTTGAATCGCTCCGCTTCCTTCATAGGCCAGACAATAGCTTCGACAAGCTCCTCTATCTGCTTGTCGAGGCCACCGACATCAGTGTACTTCTCCGTGGGCTTCTCGTCCACCTCCATAGCCTTGACGCGGCTGTCATACTCCGCAGGCAACGTGTCGAGAATGAGGTACGAATCCTTGTTGACTCCGATAAGGTCACCAGGCTTCAGCGTCGTAGGGTCGACCAGGCCGATCAGCGGGAGGAAGATGGTTTGTCTCGTGGACGTCTTGATGACTGCGGACTTGCCGACACGGGTGGCGTCCAGGTCAATGTTTGCTCCCTCTTCCGAGGACTCGGCGGTCGGGTCGAGGTCGAGAAGTTCGACGACGTTGCCAACAAGGTAGGGTAATTGTCTGGTTAGGTGGAGAATGTCAGTCCGCGGTTTCGTCATCACCATCACCACAGAACAGATGGAGGGGCATACCGGTTGTTGGCGATCTTGTCGTGGTTTTCCTTAATCTTCTCGCCCATAGTCGCCTTCTCGTGCGTCAGCCGTTGCAGCTCGCTTCGCATGATTCTGGAATCGTTTTCGAGCAGGCGTTTGCGGGTTTGGATATCCTGGGTGCTGAGGTTCAAGATCTCGTCGTCCAGGATGTCGTCGTCCTCCTCTGCGTCCTTCATGTCGGCATCGCCATCGGCAGCAGGCTTCTTCTTGTTATCCTTGTCCTTGTCGTCGCCCTCATCTCTCTTCTTGTCGTTCTGATCCTGACGATCGAGGTCGTCGAGCTCTTCGAGAGTTGACATGGTGGCGGGGTGAGGGACTGTGGGGTATCAACTGCAGGACGATGGTTGAAAGAGGAAAAAAATGATCGCCGTGTCTATCGTCAGTTCTTCGGTTTCAATAGCGGTGGCTAAGGAAGGACCGTCGTTCGTCGGGGGTGGATGATTCGGTTGGTGTTGAGGCGGGAAGGGACAGAGAGCTTCGGAGCTGCGTAGTGAGGCTCCAGGGTGCTCTCAAGGCAAGCAACAGTCGCGTAATCAGCCTGGCGCTGCTGCCCTGTGCGTCCACTGACTGGCCGGGCAGCCGCAACCGCTAGGAGGAAAGTCCGGCCGGATCCGGATACTGTGCGCAGAGGTATGGATACGGCCTAAACACTGTGCGATTGGAATGGATTGTGTAATAGAAGTAAACAACACAAGTGGACGTCAACATCGAGAGGGCAAGGGCCCAGTGACTTCAGAGGCGGAAGTGTGTAAGTGAAATATTTCATTTTTCAGAATACATTTTTTACAAAGGCTTAAGAAGTAGCAGGCTTTTTTCTGAGTTTCCAAAAGAAAAGAAAAAAATCAAAAGTGGACGTATTGGACAATGCTCGTGCCTATCATGTTGAAAGTCACTTCGGCCCATAAACAGACATGCATCTCATCCTCTTGAGTCTGGCCAGTGCAATATGGCCCTGTCCTATCAAGAGCGTCTCGTACAATAAATACAACGTCCAATGTGAAGTCTGGTAGCGCCCTTCGTTCATCTTCACCGATTAAAAGGGTATATGATATGCACAACACAATCATTACAGCACGACCGTTCGTTCAGGTCTTGTAGCTCCGTCATACCGGTCCTTCGTCGTCAAATCATTCATCGTCCAGAATCCGGCTGGCGAGGGACCCAATAAGGGGAACCTCGAATCTGCGACTCGTCAGTGCACGTCCTCGTTTTGGATCCGGGGTCCAACGCACCTATCCAGCGTGTCCGCATCTTGGTATGCCCTCAAGGCCAGCCAGACCATGACGAACAGGTCACCGATGAAGAAGAACCAGCTCAGGAACGCGGACCACGAGAGGAACAGCAGGTGGAAGATCATCACCACCGTAAACAGCAGCGCCGACTGCCACGCGTGGAACCTGCTTATTGTCAGCATCCTAGGCCTCTCTCCTGAACAATGCCTCGTATAGAACCTCGCGGAGCTCTTAGGTGTCTCGACCACTCGAGCCCCGCGGGACCCCATCTCCCATGCCAACGTACCTCACATAGTCACTATTCCGTTCTCCAATCAACAATAGGATGGCGCCCAGCGGCGGGAAAGCCAGGTATGCTAGAGCAGCCTCGTAGTCTAGCCGGATCCCCAAGCTCGTATCGAATTCGCTCACGCCCTCTCTGTGCGCATCCGCCGTCGGAAAGGCCCCGGGCAGATTTGGCTGCCACCCGCGCTGGGGCTGGGGGTGCTGCAGCGGCGGCGGCGAGGGCTGGTTGTAGGGCGAGAACGGTCTTCGGAAGTCTGCAGACACGCGAGGCGATGCGAGCGGCGGAGAGAGCGCTCTCTCTCGCTCTGGCGGGGAGGCCTGGTACGGAGCGAAGTCCATGGTGCGTTCTGGTGCTGTTGCTTCGGTGCGGTTTCAATCTTTCGAAGCTGCGTTTCGTGCTCGCTCGAGGTCTTTGGGGCGGTACGAAAGGAATGAACGTCGACGGCGACGGGTCGAAAGGGTCGAGGGGAAAGGGTTCGTGGGGTTCGGTGTTGAAGAAGAGAGGAATGTGTCGAGAGGTACGTCAGCTGGTCGATTTGGAGAGCTCAGAAACGCGCAATTGCATGGCGTCAGGTACCTGCGCCGCCCGAGATACATGTGTCTGCCCGCCTGGAGCTCTCTAGCACCAGGCTGATTTAGGGGTCTTTTGCTCGGTCAGACCGGCGGCGCGTTCATGCAGGTCACCTGCAGCGGTCATGTTAGTGGCTCCCGCCCAGCATCCGCCAATCACGCTGGGTTGTTCTAGGGGCAGAGGCGGAATGTCACCAGTCTAACGTCAAGTAAACCTCTAACATCAGTTCATGAGCTCTAAAGACCAAAGCATTTATGGGTGATAAGTCTCTAGAATTGAAGATGAAACTCCTCGAGAGAATTCTTCTTTCTTGTGTGACTTCCAGTCTAGAAGTCCAGTCCGGTTCAACATCCCCCCCACCCCCCCAGGAGGCTCATCCATGTCCCGAGCCTGAATCTGCATACGATCTCAGAAATCAGCTTCATGCTGTGGGGTTCGTGACCATCCACAAGTGTAGACGTAGCCAATGGAATTCAGAGAGCTCAAAAACACGGTTAAACAGATCCTTGAGATAGCCCAAGTTGCCATCTATGCCTCCGACGCGTCGTTGGTCACCACAGAGCCAAGTAAACCACGGCTGCTCAAAATACCAGCAAATGCCATTGATGTTCTATAGCGGAGATCGTCGTCTCCTGGTGATACAGACTTGTACAGCACTATCATACATCCCGCCCGCTCACTCGCTCTTCGCCTCCTCGGTCTTCTTCTCCTTGCCCTCGTCCTCCAGCATCGTCCTCCGTCCCTCCAGCGTCAGCCACACGCTCTTGCTTCCAGCCTCCAAGGCATTCGTCAGACCCAGGCCGGCGCTCTGGAGCAGGTACACGAGCTGCGCCCGCAGGCCGTCCAGGCCGCCCTCGATGCCGCCGACCCACTTGACGCCCTCCACGTCGAACACGTCGCCCTCGATCCGCCCTCCGATGAGGAGCAGCTTCTGCAGGCCGCTCTGGCACGCCGGGTCGTAGTAGCTCGGGCTCTTCTTCCTCGTCGGCGCCGCAAACTTGCCGGGGCTGGGCGCGAGGATCTTGAGCGCCGCGGCGAGGTGCGCGGGGGAGACGGCGGGGAACACCAGCGCCGCCGTCGGGCCGCACAGCAGCGGCGAGATCTGGGCGTAGGCCGAGTCCTCGGGCACCTCGATGTTCTTCATCGCCTCGTACGCCGCCATACTCAGGTCGTGCACCAGGGGCGCCTTGCCGCCCGCCGTCGCCTTGGCGGCCTCCGGGTCGTAGAACTCGGCCAACTTCAGCGCCACGGTGAACATGCGCGTCCGCAAAACCTGGAGGTGGATCTTGCGGCCGTCGAACAGGGAGCCTTCTTGGGTGGCGGCGTCAAGGGCGATGTTAAGCTCGCGGCGCACGGCGGACCACTCATCGGCTGTCAGGTTGCTGTGCTGGAAGAAGAGCACCAACGGGGTCGTTCGCAGCAGCGAGGTGTAGGTTCGGATGAGCTGCGACTTGCGCGTCTCGGGGGGGCGCGCGGAGGGGGGCTTCGTGGGAGGGACGTAGTCGGCGGGAACGCGGAGGGAAGAGAGGCCCGGGGCGGCGGCGGGGGCGGCGAGGAAGGGGGTCGTCGTGGTGAGGTATCGTGTGATCGGTGCTGTTGGCGTCGCCAGCCTGCGCAGGGCGCGCGCGGCTTGTTGTGGTAACCGAGGAGGCATTCTAAAAGCACATGGTTAGTGATTGAAACAGAATTGGCACTGGAGGGGCAAGCATACTTGTCTATTGAGCAGGAGATGCCTGTCCTGCCGCTTGTTGAGGTGGTGATGGAAAAAAGTTGATGGAGCTCCCGAGCTGCACTCAATCGGACAAATTTCATGTGGTCCGTGCGCGTTCTTTTCAGCGACACTCACAGTTGGTTACCAGGTATGTAGCCAATCAGACGCGACTAAAGGGACTATCATTTCACAGTAACGACGACCACAGACGATGGCGGCGACGGACGACAGCAATGATGATGATGGACGACAGCAATAATGACGAACAACAGAAATAGAACCAAAAAGCAAGAATAGTAGTGAGCTGGAATGGATAGAGCGGATGTGAGATACTCAATTTAGAGGTGGGGAATAAAAGGCACCCGCGACCGATTGATTATTCTCACCTGGGTTGTCTTTCAGTAACCTAGATTGAGACTGGCAGGCATTTGAGCCCCTCAGCCTTGTCCTTGTTTCACTGAATGTAACAACTGTTCTTTTTAATTTTGAAATACTCGGGTTTTCTTTGTTTAGTAGCGCTGCCTTGGTTGCAACTCACAAGGCGCTGTCTGGCACGACTTCTCAGATGATGCTTCAACATTGTTTCCTGGCATGAAACACATGCTCTGTTCCATGCTGATTTGTCAAAGAATACAGAGTCCTCGAAGATTATCCAGGCTAAAAGCTGCAGGTTTTAATAGATTGCATTGGAATTTTACCTCAAATCCAGAGTTCTTGAACCGAGATCGTTCACCTTTTTTCCCGCTCCCGCTTCTATGACATTTGCTGGAGGCAATTGACCCTTACAGAACTATATCCATATTCGCTCTTGAGAAATCAATATTTCGAATCCGACGACAATACAGTAAGCGAGACGAAACGTCCGACATGGCCCCAGATATGACTTTCGACTTCCCTGACCCCCTGACTGTCGACGAATCTCCGGACCCTACGTTCATCTTTCCTAGCCCTCCGGAGGTCAACGAGCCTTCGGGTGTACACGCCTCTCTATCAGAAGATGAGCGAGACTCGCTCTCTCAAAGTTTGAGCTGGTCGATGGTCGAACACTCTGACCAATCGTACGAACACCTGTCAGAAGATGACGTAGCATCGTCGGCCTCGGCTCCCTCTCCCAGGCTTGTCCGCAGTCTGGTACTGGCTCCAAGCCTTGCACTGTCGGACTGGGGTAGTGACGTTGCGTCGCTCGAACTCAGCAGTCATTCTGGCGACACTTCATCGTGGGGCTCTCAGTCAGTTCCGGATGTATCGGAAATGCAGGACATGTTCCGTGCCAAGTTCAAAAACGTGCACGGGAGAGGAGCTGCTTTGGAGTGGTTCTTATCACAGAACTTCCTTGACGGTACGGACAAACCTCCAACGGGATATCTCGATTCAAAATCTGCTGACAACTCGAGCTCGTCGAGATATCCGCCGGGTCCCGTCAGACGCGTCTTCCCAAACTTCTTCATCCCCGGCTCGTCCCGCGATCATCGCCAGGACGCATACTACCACATCCTTCTGCGTCGTAGGAGGATTCACTCGAAATACCGGAACCGCGAACTCGAAGCCAAGGGCAGGAAGCCCAATCCGGATTGGCGCTGGTGCGGCTTCGCCAACTGCCAGAATTCGGCTTGTGCTTACGGGGGAACGTCTGAGGGCCAGCAGGTACTGGTGCCCAGAGATCTCTACTCCAAGCGGGAGATGGTCATCTCACTTCTGGCAGGGTTCGAGGAATACTTCCAGAGAGAGTTTGACCCTCACATTCTCGTGGCATTTGCAATCTCACCACCGATAGCACGCGCCCTGGCTGACTGTGTCTGGATCTTCGCCACCGACAAGGGTGACTCACGAGGTCCAAGAAGTTTCGAAGACGAGGTTCAAGAGGGAGTGTCTGAATTCCTAACAGTTGACAGCAGGATGGCAGGGCTTTCTTCTATCGAAGAGACTCATCTTCACAAACGAATGGAATTCGAGACTCAAGATCGTCGCACAGCAAATCGTCCAGACCTTGTTTTCAAATTCATGATGCATGCTGAAGCCTGGAGAAGAAGGCAAACCGAAAACGGTTACCCCTGGACATGGCCTCCTGACAAATCAGCTGAATTATTCAAGGTAATCCTCCAAACATACCAGGACTTGTTCAACGCTGGGGAAGTAGTTCTCAAAGATGAACCCGAGGGGAACGCCCAAGAGAAGATGTGGAGGCTCTGGCTGGAGACGTATCGACCTTGGAACGATTGCAAGGTAAATTCTCTCAGTGATCTAGAGGCAGCCGGGGTGAAGGAAAATCGTCCATCCGGCCCCAGCCAACAAGCAGATTCAAGTGTTTACGAAGGAGTCGGCCTGAGCCTGGCTAGTTGGTGGCCTAATCAGTCACGGGCTCCTGCCTGCAGTGGAAAGGGCGACTGACTGAATAATACCTTCCTTTAGTAGGTGAATTTTCATTATGTTTTGTTCTTTCCCTTTTTGCCTACCTAAATAGGCGGTTGCAGCTTTACTTGGGTGCCTTCCTTCTCCTTTTCTCTTCTTTTCCTCCACAAACATCTCCAGATTTCCTCCCCGAGGCTCGAGTCGCTCGACTTCACCTTTCTGGTAAAATCGTTCTCAGTGCCTGAGCAACTTGAAAATGGCAGGCGAACAGCCCCAAGGCCTCTACACGCCGACATCCTCGATATTTCCCCTGACCGGCGAGCATCATCTGATGCGACTGGTTGACCTCTCGGGATTTTCGGTAAACTTCCACGTTCACCTTGCTATCGGCGCATCGCTCACTAACTTCGACATCAGAAATCTGCAAAGGGAGAGCCTTTCGTGTTGAACGACGAGTCCCGCAGAAACCTCAGCGAGCTCGACTATCATACTTTTCAAGAAGGTCTCCCGTCCTATCTCGATCGCACGAAGCGGTACGATCGCATGCCTGGCGACCCTCTCGACCGTCTTTTCGCTGCTCTGCCAACTCCAGAGCAAGACGAAGTTGCCTACGCCCCTCCAAACACGGAAGCTGGCGAGGCCCATGACCGTCGCTTTGTCCTGGCAATCTGGCCGTACGCCAACTCTTCCCTCGAAGGCGTCCTCGAGTACTCCTCAGATCCCTACGCCCAGGACTACTGGTGGATGTGCCGCTTCGCCTTCTCGCTCTGGCAACGCAGCGATCTCAGCATCCGATGTTCTTTCACCCAGCAAATGGCCCATCTGGCCGTCTCCGTCCCCGGTCCCGCGGTCCCCGCCGCCAATGTCGACGCTGCAGACCAGTTCTCCATCCCTGGCTCTTACCCGGCATCATCATCATCGTCTTCGAGTGAGGCAGCCGATCCCTCGCCGTCGTCGTCCTCGACCGAGGCAGCTCAGCACGCGTTGTCCTCGGATGTCAATGAGACAGTCAATCCATCTGCCAACAAGCAAGCCTGGCTCCGTTACGCGCGTTGGATCTACGAAGGACGATGTGACGAAGACGCAGAAATCGCCGCACCGAAGAGGGCGGCCAAGGCGAACATGTCGGACGACGATGCTATGGGTCTCAACACTTGCGCCTTCTGCAAGGCGCCGCGCGGAGTGAGCGAAAAGTGCATCTCCAAGAGGAAGGAGATGTTCTACTGTACCGGTTGCTACCTCCCGTATTTCAAGCACCTCAGGCGCATGTACTGCTCAAAGGTGTGTCAGGTCGCCGATTGGTCGGGGAACCACTTCTACGAATGCCAGAAGCGCCTCCATTTCCTCCGCGCCGTCTACATGCTCCGGACCGTGGTGGGAAAGTTCCAGACGGCCACGTACTCGAACTTCGCCGAGTACATAGATACGGCGAACCCTTCCAACCCAAAGTCGAGCAAAGCGGGCAAAGGTGCGAGCCGAACATTCATATCTTCCCCAGCCTGGTCCCAGGGCACTTGGGTAGGCGATCAGGTTTTCCTAGGTGCCGAGAAGACGATCCTAGCGGATTTGGATCCGTTCACGACTCAAAAGCTGTTGGCTTGGGACTCTGGCGATAACCTCTACTACCACCTCCAGCATATTATCAGATCAATCCTCCTACGTGAGTCGCTCGCTTCCTCCTTCAACGACCCTTGGCCTCTGCATCCCCTTCTTTCGTTTTATCTGCAGCGCAGGCACTGACGATAGCACACACAGCTCACTGCGACTCGGTCATGGAGATGAACGTCTTCTTCCGCAACGTGAAGAACGACATCACCGTTGGAGCCAGCGACATCTCTCGCGAGAACGGCCAGTACCAGGCCTCGAAGGGCAAGGATGCCATGTTTTGGCCTCGTCCTATTCTCCTCTGCCGCATCAAGTGCTCTGAAACGGCCAACATACTGTACGTCCTCGACTTTCTGGGCGCAAACAACGGTTTCGAACACTACGTCGTCCCTTTTGAGGCCTTCGCCAAAAAGGGCCTCGTCTCGTGCGTCTCCACCCGTTCGATGCAGAAATTGGTTCCTCACTGGTATCCCCGTTCCCAACTGGGCTTGATCGCGTGCCGAGACTATGTCGCCCGCAGCTGGTTGGACGCGACCGGTGCATTTTTCAAGAAGCGGTTTCCACACTACAAGATCCCCGGAGTACTAGCGAAGCTCAAGCACGACGTCTTTCAAAAGTACCTCGTAGAGTACCTGAATGCCACGAACGACATGTTGCAGGCATCAACCCAGGCGATACGGGCTACGGGCAGCTATCGACTTTACCTCCACCACAACCCGAACCCTTACGGACACGAGCACATGGTCGGCGTGACCGCCAGTAAGGAAGAGGTCGAGCTGTACAAGAACATCTGGGTAAGCGACGCGGCCTACGACATCACCATCGGCAGGTTCTCCTCGGCAAACAAGAACCTCTCCGTCGGCTCGGAGACGCGCCGCCTAGTCGCCATGTGGATCGATCGCCTGGTGAAGTATGGCCAGAAGCACCCCTACGACGCGCCGAAGCTGCTCGGCCAAAATCTTGCCAACCACTACAACCTCTCGGGAACCACCAGCCTCGAGGAATGCCGTGAGATAGAGGCTACATACCTGATTTGGAGCGGCATCCCGAAAGAAGAAATCGACAGCTTCTACAGCATCGTCGAGCGGATGCGCGAAAACCTGCGTCTGAGCGACGGCACGCTGCCGGTGCAGTCAACGGAGGAGGGCTTCGTAACCCCGGAGGCTATGTTCAACAGCTTCAAGCAGCTGCCAATCGATGATGTTGTGCGGAAGAAACTGAGGGACATATCTTCGAACACCAAGATGAGCGATTTGATGGGCAGGGCAGGCGTGACAGGCGGAGAGGCTATGGCGGACCTGACGATTCAGGAGGTCCGTCGCTTCATCCAGATAGGGGCTGTTGCCACTACTCATAGCGCCGCTTACTTTCAGGACTTGCAACAGAACTTGCAGCAGAGGGGCAAGGGAAAGGAAAGATCGGATTAGGGAAAAGATCGGATGGGGACTTTTGAGTCTCGGAATAGAGAGGGTCATCCACATTGCTTGGGAGAGGAGGTTACTAGGCATGTTCGATGGAAATGGCTTTTCCAGTTTATGGAGGGGAACTATTATTTCGCAGCTCTAAGCTGAATATCCCCCCTCTCATAAGTAATTGCGTTAATGATTCTGGCAATAAGAATGGACGATAGCAACGATGACGGACGGAAGTAACGATGACGGACGACAGCAAAGATGACGGACAATGGTAACGATAATGAAGGACAGGAATAACGATAGATGACAGTATTAGCACCGGACAACAGTCATAGTAGTAGTGGACTGGATTGGATAGAGGGATGTGGGATAAACGGTCCCTGATGGAGTCCTGGATAGGTCTAAGTATGTGCACAAAGTGCTGCAAACTCGGTCACAGAGCATAGAAATATCAGCCTAGCTTTGGTGATAGCTCATGAGCTGACCATAAGATTTTGTAATGAGATTCGCCAGGAGTGATTGGGCGATGTTGATGGATGTGCGTAGGACGAGATGAGGAAAGATATTACCGGCTCACATTGAGATTTCAAGGCTCATGACGGGGCGAAATCGACAAAGGAGAGATTTATGAAGAAACTGTTATGGAACATGACAAACACAAGCTTAATCCACAAGGTGTTACGAAGTCGATGAAATGACGATTCAATTACCAGCAGAAACAACGAGTTGTCCAAAACTATGAGAAGACCCCGTCGACCTGTGGGACGATGAACTGAGACCGTGCGACAACACAGAAACCAGACCGGTCTGATCCAGTCCGACATTGAAGACATCCGAAAGCCCAGCTAGTCCAAATCAGAGTCTTTGACCTTGATCCAGGACGTTTCGACATCTTCCTCGTAGTTGTCGGATTCAGTTGGATTCTTTTCAGAAGAGAAGTTCGCCGGACTTTCGTCGACCTTGATTTCGTTTTTGAACTCAGGAACATGCTTACCCGACAGAACATAGTAGTCGTCATCTTTGCGCAGGCGGACTTGGCCAAGCTCGCGCTTTCGTCGGACGTCTCCCGAAGTCAACTCACCAGAGTCCTCGTCACGGCGGCATCGGGCCTCATAGTCGGCGACGAGTTGCTTCACATGTCCAGAGCCTGAGGAGCAAATGCGTTGAATTGGAGAGTCTTTGATAGCTACATGCTCATGTGCGTCAGGAGAGCCGGCGGCGTTGCTACGGCGAACGTGCGAGTCGAGAGGCTTCATCTCCTTCCCGGTTGGGGAGAGCTGGGAAAGGTCAGCTGCTACAACGTTAGATGCATCGCATTTCTCTGCGGACTTTTGTCGGCGTCGGTAATGGCGGGTAGCTCCAGAGCAGCTGTGATGTCGGCAAGCCATGATGCAGAAAATGCGCTGGTTGGGTGCCCAGTGTTCAATATGGTCCTCGCAACGAAGTAGCCGAAAGGTCGCCGAAGGGAATTGATTGTAGCTGCTACTCATTGAAGAAAATCTGGTTGAATAACCGATGAATGTATTATATTTGTAATTGCCACATCGTAGAAGTTGATTGTCCCGGCAGACCGATTGTGCTACAGTCTGAAACAAGAATGCTGTGGAAACATGCTAGACAACGCTGGCAGAAACAAGATAGGTCGGTGCAGAATGGCACAATGTGAAGTTTTTACCGTTTTAGGAAATCTTTCTCTTGCAAGACATTGGTAATTGATATAATACTAGTTAGCGGATAACGTTGCTGATTGATTACCAAACCCAGCATGGCGTCATCATCTGATGCCACCATCCCATGCACTTCATGGTGTGACAACGCTAAATATCGCTGAATAGTACGATGTTTACGTGAGCGGCAGTGTACATCGTCAATTGTCAAGGCCACGACACGGAGGACAGGTCCGTGACGGACACCGAGTCGGACGGCGGCCGCCGTTTGCCGACGCATTTGTCATGTCCGACATGCATTTCCAAGACAGAGCAGTCTGTGTTCTTTAGATTTGTGAGCAACAGTTGAAGAGTATAAAACACACAACAGAGCAGATTATCCTCGATGTTTCATGCTGCAACATCATCGCCCGCATTGAATCTCTCATCAAAGAAATTTCTAGCTGCATTCTTCTTCCCAACTCTGTTATCGAATCCACCTAACTAGCAAGATGGTCGCGGAAAGATATGGCTCGAGCGTGGCCGATCCAGCACCTTTGGCCCAACAAATGCAACTCCATCCTTCTGGAAGAGTTGTGAAAAACAGGTTCATGAAAGCCCCCATGGCCGAAGGCCTGGCGAGCTGGAGCCCCAAAGTCCCCACGGAGAGAGGAATCCCTACGGACGAGCTCGTCGATCTTTATAGAAGGTAAGTGTCTTTCCACCTCCGTCAATTCTTAGATATTTGGATTGAGGAAGAGGTTGACGACGTGGCAGATGGGGCGAGGGCGAGAATAGCTGGGGCTTGATCGTCACCGGCAATATCGAAACAGACTCCAAACTCATCGCTGCCCCTGGGGACATGGTCATTACCCCGGAGTTCAAGCCAGAGGGCGAGCGATTCGAAATGTTCAAAAAGGTTGCTGCGGCTGGAAAAGCCAACGGGAGTGTCATGGTCGCTCAGATCACGCACCCTGGTCGGCAGTTGCAACACCGAGTGAGCCAGGTCACTGTTGCACCGTCCGATGTGCCGATGGGTAAGTTCACGAAACCGAACACCATCAATTGCAACACGGGCTAAACGAAACCAAGCGGAGCGAAACGGTGTCAAGTACGCAAAGCCACACGCTGCCACACACGACGAGATCGCACGCATCATTGAGGGCTTTGCCTACGCCGCCGAGTACCTCGAGAAGGCCGGTTTCGACGGTGTTGAGCTGCATGCTGCCCACGGCTACCTGCTTTCCCAGTTCTTATCCCGGGCCACCAACAAGCGAACAGACGAGTACGGCGCTCACACTATGCAGTCGCGGCTGCGGTTCATCTCCGAAGTCGGTCGGGCGATCAAGAGCCGGGTGTCGCCGAGCTTTATCGTCGGAGCCAAGCTCAACAGCGTCGAGTTCCAAGATGGTGGCGTCAACCCAGAGGAAGCCCAGGAGTTGTGCCGCGCCCTTGAAGACCTGGGGTTCGACTTTGTGGAGTTGAGCGGTGGCACGGTCGAGAAGCTTGGCATGGATTGGACGAAGGACTCGACCCGGCGCCGCGAGGCCTTCTTTCTCGAGTTTGCAGAGGCGATCACTAAGACTCTTGGGTCTGACTCCAAGCTCAAGGTGTATCTGACTGGCGGTTTCCGCTCCGCCGAGGCCATGGTCAAGAGTCTCAACGCCGTGCACGGGATCGGCATTGGCCGGCCTGCTGCTGCCGAGCCGCGACTGTCCAGGGACATCCTCGAAGGCCGGGTGACGGGCTCCATCAAGCCGCTGGAAGAGTTTGAGAACAACCTGATGGGGGGGCTCGCGATTGCAGGAGCGCAGATCGCCCAGATTGGCCAGGGCAATGAGCCGCTCGACTACGGGAACGCCGAGGTCATCAAGACCATGAAAGCAGACATGGAGCTGTGGTGGGAGAAAACAGTGCAAGATGGTGACAGGCTGGAATACGTACGACCGCCGCGGTACTCCGGGCCACAAGCTCCCTATCAAGCGGTACTTGCCTGATCGAGGATTTGAGAGGTTTGACTTAATTCTCAATACTGCCAACCAACCTAACCCTAGTATCTTGCATGATTCATGTAGTGGGGTGTACGTTTGTGCCTCGAGATGCTGAAACGCAGTTATGAATTATTGCTCTTTTACACAACAATGTTCAACGTGATCAAGATCGACGGCTGCCAGGAGAAAGAACTAGGCGCGAGGACTTGCAGCCAATTGCTCAAGGCCTCAAAGTAGGTGACGAGTCTTCAAGTTCCAATAAAGTGGGGGCGGGCATGGGTACAAGCGATATTCGAGAGCCAACAAGGAAACATTCCAGTATCTAACGAAAGTTCTTCCGACACAAACAAACAAATGCATGGTGTCAGCCTCTCTACCCCTTCCATCCACTCTGCGAGAAGTCAATAGCCTTCTGGATGGTATCGGAAGTTATGCTACCCTTCCGTTCCTGCGCGAATGTCTGTGATATGCTCATTGCATTCTTGATTTGACGACCATTCAGTTTGCGCGAGGCCAAAGTCCCAATCTCGGCATCTTCAATTTGAACCTCCAGGCTCGTCGAATTAGCCACTTTACCCAGAAGCATGCGCCAGATGGTGGCGCGCGCGTCTGCCGTCAAGTCGCTGTATTCGATGCAGAAGTGGATCCGACTCTGGAAGGCAGGGTCAAAACTCTCTAGTCGGTTTGTTGTAAGAACCATAGTTCCCTGAAAGTACTCAAGGTGGCGGAGGAAAACCGAGGTTATGGCGTTACGCGACAAGTTGATGTTGTCACGCTCGGTAAGGAAGACATCGGCCTCGTCTAGCAGCAGCACGGCGTTCCATGCCTCGGCCAGCTCCATCACGTCCGCCAGCTTATTCATGACGCTGGAAGATCCCTCACCCAACTCCCCAGAGCTGATCGTGTAAAGGGCTTTGTAGGATACTTCCGCCATGACCTCTGCTGTGAGCGTTTTTCCCACCCCGGGGGGCTCGACGGGTAGCCCGATGAGACCTTTCCCCTTGTCCTTTATGATGTCATCGAAAGAGCCGCTGTCTGCTTTTCCGCCGTGGTTCTGGATGAGTACTTGGATGAAGTCCTTGTGGTCTTGCGGAAGAACTAGTGAATCGATAATTGAATCGTTCCATTCAACGGGTCGAATCGAGGACTCAGCGAATGCCCCTACAGATATTGAATGTTAGCACTGAGCTTGCAAAGAGGGTCTTGACTGGTCAGCGGCTCTCACCCCATAGTTTGTCACCCAGGCTGAACCCGTAGAGTAGTGGATGAAGCATCATCTTCAGCGCCGAAGTCATATCCTTGCGCCTGAGTGGCTTTTTTATCGTGGGAACAAGCCGATTGTTGGGACGACATTCTTCAAGAATGGCGGGGTCAAGCATTACTCGGCCATGAGACTGCAAATATTCAGCCAACGACATTTCTTGTCTTTCTCAGGGGTGCCATGAACCCAGGTTTTCTGTAACTTACATTGAATTTCATCAGCTTCCCGTCGTGCCCTTCGTGCAAAGCGTGTCCCCGGTACTCTTTCAGATGTCGACCATGCAGATCCAGTAACCTTTCTCCCCGTCGCATCAATTCATCTTGCAGATGTGTTTAATTCGGATGGCCTTCAAGGGGCTGGTACGGCAATGATGACACGGGGGCTGCACTTTCGAACTCCTCAATCGTACCTGTGGTTCTCACAAAACCCAGATGGATGCCGTCGAAATCCAAATAGTCCAAGGATAGAACCCAAGATGTCGATCCGTCCTGATTTTTTGACAGCTTGGGTATGCTTCGTAGACGATGAACTCTTTCTTGGTTGAGTGGTCCGACGGAGTAGACAAGCGCGCCAGGTGGAAACAATGTCCAGACATTCACATAGTCGATGTGACCTAATGGGAGGCTGTTGAGGGTGCGCATCTCGCTCGAGAAGTGGTCCAAAGTGAATTCCAGTACGGCCTCCAATTCAAAAGTCAACTTTGTGTTCGGCTTCTCCAGCTCCATCTGGGAATCCAGTTCCTTTTTGAGGCCGAGAATGGCATGGAAGAGAAGTTGAAGTTCGGTAGTTTCCTGGTGTTCCCTAATTAACGGACCTGCTTCATTGACTCGGGAGCAATTGACACAACGCACCAGCGTAATTAGCTCGGGAAATGAGACTCCTTCAATGTCACTGTAAATTCCGGTGAAGATTTCTGGCAAGTAAGCACCGCGGACCTCGACACGATACTCCCCCGTGAAAACACCTTGGACGCTGATGATACGAGCAGCTGTTATGACGTTTTTGCTAAACTTCTTGCTGGTCTTGGGTTTGGCGGTCTTGACATATCGATACTTTCGGGCTTTCCTGCAGCATTCACGTAGGTTCGAATCAGTCCATGTTGTATGGTAGCAAGCACAAGTTTGGTTGCTCGAATTGCAACGAGGAGAGAGGGAGTCCTATGACCTACTTGTCCCATCTTCGTGACGCCAGGTTAGTGATTGTTGAGAAAGCTGAAACACATCAATTGGACAACTTGCATTCGATCCACCCGAAGAATCTTGGTTCGTATATCCTTCCCATCCTCAGGATACCCATCAGGGCCCTTTCCAGGATCATCATTGCTCGTCTGATTCTGATCCTCCTTTTGAGCAGTCGAGTTCGCCGGCTCGCCTTTGTCGTCAGGGGGTGATTCATGTATGACCACCGACGGAGGAGGCATGGTGGCTTGAGTTCTCTCGGGAGTTTCGGTGTCTCAAGTCAAGTATCGGGCGCTAAAATCATTGCTGTGGCATCTGGGCGTTTGCGAGAGCAGCTGTGTCCTACTTATCACATTGGATACCTCAAATCCTCGACCCTGACATTCAAAGCATTGAAAGACATGGTAATGCTGCTTCATCACAAAGGATAGCCTGATCTCAATTCCGTCCTTATTCTTGGTTCTTGGACGATGGCTGCTTACTTGCATTGAGACAGGAGGCTTGGAAACGGGCGCAGAGGGACGCAGGTCATGTTTTCTTGCACCAACAGAGGCCACTTTAGTCACCGCCCCGCTGAGGTTAGTTGATGTGATTGGATTGTGTAATAACACCGGCGGACATTGCTTCTACTTTGAGTGCAAACCAAGTTAAGAAATGTGTAGGTTGTTGTCGATCATCAATATTGAGGCGAGCGAGGATGAAACCTTCCTCCTGTCTTTGAAAAGTCTGCCTTGTGTCATTGCGCCTCCCACTCTATCCCCCCCTCCTCGCAGGCAAATCGTACGATTTTGCCAGGAGAAATAGCCAATGCCACCTTTTTGTCCTTGCAAAGTGCAGAACCTGGATCAGCCTGCTTTCAAATGACATCCAGGCGGATGATCCAGGCGGATGAACAGGGCTCCGTCGACCTATCACTGTGTTTTGGCAACTTCCGTTTCCATTTTTATGTGTATTCCCAGCTTCTCAATGGCCTGTGCCGCGTGACGTGTTGGCTGAGAGGTGCACACTGCATTACAGAGCGAAAGGAACATGAGTATGTAGCTGAGCCTCCACCGAAAAGGTTGTGTGAATCTTCTAGCTGAACGTGCAGTATCAATGATGCAGGGGAGGTTAGGTGCACAATGTGATTTAGTAGATGTTGGGTATCAACAGCAACTCCTTGTTAGAACAATAACAGGGGGAGAAGGGGGGTGGCGGTGGTGGACTGTTGGTTTAGGACGACTTCGGACCAGACCACATAGTCAGGCGCACTGCCCCTTCCGAGATGGTGTGCCATTCCAAGCTATTCAAACGTTCTAATCTAAGTAACTAGGTTGGAATGCGTCGTTGTATTCAACCTCAACCCACCCCGCTCGACTTCAGGCTGTCATGTCGGTGTCGAGCCGCAGGCTGTGCCACGCATCTTATCATCCATCATCGCACACTACCACTTTCCTATGAGCTTGGATATTGAAGGCCGTTCTTCATATTTGTCTTAGAAGACTTCAGACTCAGCGGCTGCTTTCCTGAAGCTCATAAGCAGCGGGAAGACACTCCCTCGTGTGTACAAAGGCCACCAGGACCTAGGTGATTGGCACAATGGCTCAGGTACAGCTGACAGTGTAAGTGGGACTGTTGATGTTTTGATCTGGATTCTAGCAGAATTCTGTCTATTTGGTTTGCTGAAACTGTCTAAAGGTTCCACGAGACGTTCAATACCTTCGTTGCCGAGTTAAGAAACAACACGAAGAAGAAAGGACAGTTGAAATTCTTCGAGGATGTCGTTGCACAAAATCAAGGCGCCTCTGTCGGCGATATCGAATTGTCGGTCAAGAAATTACTGGACGCCCCTAGCAATAACAAAAATCGACGTGTCTATAGAACATTCGGACGTGTTGTTGATGCACTGAAGGATTACTCTGGGGTAATTGAGGTATTCGGTAAGTATCTCATACCTGTCCATGTGAGGATTCTGCTGCTCGCATACATATACTAAGGTAACGTTGGCAGTGCAAGCCCAACCAATGCCTATGGCCATCATTTGGGGCGGTCTCAAGATCCTCGTCCAGGTAGATCTCCTTCAAGTTCTCTTGTTCGACAAGACACTCCTAACCTTTGTCGATGGTAGTGTGCTGGCCGCTATGACAAGAACCTCGAAAGGATTGCAGAGCAGCTTGCGAAGCTCCCGGATCTCTTATTCGATCTTTCTGGCTGTGAAGAGGTCTATGGAACCTCTGTATATGGCGCAGATGTGGTTCGCAGAATCTTAGGGGCTGCTTATACCTGCCTCTTCGAGTTCTGGTACTCGGCAACAAAAACACTCGAGAATCAAGGTAAGTAGCCTCTGGGTTGATGATTTCCGAAGTCCTGGGCCAGCAGTGTGCTTATCAGTGCGATGTGCTGACACTCGAAACAGCTCTCTCTGCACTTGTCGAAAACCGGGATCTGATCAGTGTCGTGGATGATCTGGAAGGCCACTGGAACCGCTTGTGCAGAATCCGCGACAGCGTCGAGTCACAGCTTAACAAGACCATGCGACAACATATCGAGGACGAATCCTTCTTGAGTGAGAGAATGCGCAAAGAGATACAGGATGAATTTGTCATGGCTGCCTTGGAACGTTGCGCAGCGGAGGATGAGCGGAAGGCCGCCGAAGACGAGAGAGAGGCTGCCAGGGAAGAGAGGGAAAAGGCAGAGGAAGCAAGAAGAGTTGCTGAAGCCCAAATAAAAGAGGCAAAGATGGAAAGAGAAAAGGCAGAGATTGAGAGGAAAGCGCAGCAAGACTATCGGCATTCTGATGCCGAGAGGAAAAGACAGGAAGAGCGAGACAGACTCAGTAAGCAATACTCAAACCCATCACCATCGCTACTTTCTCCACCAGGGTTTCAATTATTAACATGAGGCGCAACAGACGCAAGGCTCAATCTCTTCAAAGATAAACTTGATGTTGAGAACCATCTTAACTTCAGTATGAAAGATGATATCAAACTCGAGCGAGCGCCCGGAACGTGCAAGTGGCTCCTGGAACATCCAGGATTCCGAAATTGGAAGGAAAAAGACTGCGAAACTCCGATTCTATGGCTCAACGGAAAACACGGGGCAGGAAAGACCTTTATTTGCGGATCCGCCGTGGACGAGATATCCTCCGAGTCGCCTCGCAAAGCAGTCGCCTTTCAGTTCATCACCAAGGACAAATACTGGCCGAGATCTCATTTGCTCCGGAACCTAGCATCACAGCTTCTCACTGAACTTCAGAAATTGGCCATTGATCAGCTACCTCCTTCTATCGAGTCGTTCGCTCCTGTATGGACAGACGCGGCCATGATTGAGAGCCTGGTTCACGACTTGCTCCAAGTCCTTCCGATGACCTTCATATTCATCGATGGACTCGATGAGGCCGACTACATCGATGGACCTGAGTCCATTGTCAAAGCTGGAGACACCTCAACCGTTATCAAATTCTTGATCAAGGAAGCAACTGGTCTGCCTCAGAAGGTCCGATTGTGGTGCAGCAGTCAAGCATCTGAAAAGGTGAGGCAATATCTCCTCCAAGATGACTGGAAACATAAGGTCCTCCAAGTTCCAGTTACCACAGTCGACACTGCAAATGATATACTCGCATACATGTATCTTCACCAAACGATGCGCGGACCAAAAGACGCCAACGATCTCTTCCTCAAGGCTCTCATTGCTGCATCCATATCAACAGAGGTTGAAGGAAGTTTCCTCTGGGCGCGAATGATGCTCGGCGAACTGGAAGATCTAAGCACAGAGACTGAGGATATGGAAGACCGATTCGCTTTGATCGAGAAGGGACTTCCACGAAAGATGGAAGACCTCTACAGGAGAATCATGGACCGTATGAGAGCACGACGAGTGTCGAGTAGCCACAAAGACTTGCCTCTTTGGAAGTAAGTAAGCCACAAACAGAAAGAAGAAGCACCTCTAACCAGAAATTTAGAATCGTTCTCTCCCTCCTTACATTCTCCAAGCGACCAATGCGGTTGTCCGAGATCGCCGAGGCCATTGCCATCATACGAACACCTGATGGGCAGAATATGAACTTGAACAAGTTGGTTGCCCCTGCCAAAATCGTGGATAGTTGCATGTCTCTTGTTCGCCGCACCCACGGTGGTCATAAATCTGGGGATGATGATCTCCTGCGTTTATCACATTCTTCTGTTCGGGCATATCTGATGGACAACTCCGAAATCTCCGACCCTCTACCCGACACTCCTCTGGTGAACAGCCGCATCATACAGCAGTGTTGTCTACGCTACCTCCGGCAGCCGCGATACTCACGACTGTTGGAAAAGAAAACAGGCGGCTCATTCTCCACATCAAATGGTGAAAGGGTTGCCTCACACAGCTTGTTATCATACGCGGCGAAGTACTGGTTTCAGCACTGCGACTTCTTGAAGCCAGGGCCACGTACTGCACCAACAGAGGCGACGGTCGAAGATGTCAAGTCATTTCTTCAATCATCAAACTTTCGGACATGCATTCAGGTCCAAAGCATATAAGTCGTTGGTAACTTCTTGCAGAGATTTGATCCGCTCACCGACCGAGGCATTGCCACCCGCAGAACACTTCCACATTGGATTTTGGACCTGGAGCCAGAGCTTTCTCGAGCCTATTTCACCTTTCAGGCAGAATGGTGCCAGCTTCTGCAATTGACACCGGCTTCTCTTTACATCGGTGAAATCGATCGGTGCTTCTGGGGCTCTCTCGGTAAAGATAATTTCCTTTCGCAACACGAAGGCCGGTACCAGTGCTTCCGGATCAGCCAGGTTACAACACCAGCGAACACTACGGACAGTTGCAGAATGCAACATTTGAGTCCAGATGGAAGCACAGTCACATTGATGTGGATCAGAATGGACGGGTAAGCTACACGCCGTCCTTGTGGGATTCGCTCGGGAGTGACGAACGCCAAAATAGCTGACAACGATCACAGGGAGTCCAGGCACGCGCACATCGAACGATGGTCCACAACGCCAACTCCACAAATGATTGAAGAGGTCTCCAGGACGTTTTCAGTTGAAGAAACAGGCATTGATCGCTATCCAACGCAATGCTCGACGACCTTCAGCTCCTTCCCTGTGGTGCCTGGATTGACGTGCATCGTGGCACCGGATGCATTCCATCTCTCCCCCGATTCGACGTTGCTTAGAGTCGGAGGCAAGTTTTTCTTTCAAAAACAAGGAGGATCACGAGCATTGGACTTCATGGAGCTCAAAGGTTCGGCTTCGACGGAATCTTGGGAGTACGGTTGTCGTCGCGACGACTTGATTGTACTGTGCCGAAGACGCATTCCTCGACCCAGACTGGAGAATAACGAAGACGAAAGAAGCGAGGCAAGACGAGCAGAAGCATTGAGACGAAGAATGTCGGTCTTTCGGCACCGGTCAAGATCAAGGTCGCAAGCCAGACGCCCAAGCAGAGTTGTGCGACAATTTCAGTCGATGGCTGCAGAATTTGGCTTCAGTCACGGTGGAACATCGATTTCACCGAAGAAAAAAGGCCGAACTGTTATGAACGACAACTCCCTTGATAGTTCGGACACGACTAGTTCGATTTATGAAGATTCAGATAGCCTCGGTCCGAAAACCTGCCAGACCTTTCCTCACCCGAAGACTCCTGGACCGAGGGCTCAACCGACACCGAAGAACCATCCAGCGAGGAGATTGGTAGCGATGAGCCCGAAAACTCTGAATCGGGGTCAGAGATTGACTTGCGGTCAGTCAACGACGAGGATAATGCAGGTGATGACTTGCAGGACATCGAAGTGGAATCAGAATACCAAGGCGAAACAAGCGACTCTGGGTCTTTGAAATCCGTCAATTCGTTCTCCCAGTATCTCATCAGCTCGTCAGAGTCCGAAGATGGCGGATATGAGAGCGACACATTTCAGAGCGAGTGGCCCAGACATGAGATGCTCATCGAGGAGGCGGACGAACATGAGCCTGTGCAAATTGCAGCTCCAAGAGGGCTGGTGACTTGCGACGCATGTAACCGCGGGAATCTGAGGGAATGGTATCATTGCATCGTTTGTAGTAAGGCAGATTTCGACCTGTGCCGAGACTGTGTTCGCCGCGGACGGTGGTGCTTTAACCTCGGTCATCGCCTCTACCGAATGATCAACAGAAAACCTGCCGGGGCTGTATCGAGGAACAACTTTGTCATCCGCCAGGAGCTGGCTGTCTGTCGTCTTGGTCCCGGCGATTCTGCAAAACACATCTTCCACTTGCGGAAGAAGTACAACAGCCTTCTTTACGAGTCTCCTCCTGTCATTCATCCCAAATACCCCCTGGTTGTTTGGGCTTTAACGGGAACTACCCTTCTTTTTGCCGACTTCGAAAGGAACAGGTTTTTGGAGCAGAAGCTGAGAGCGACATCACCACAGAAATGTGAGACCCAACCCCCTCCCCATTCTCGAAACTATATGCAAAATGATTGCTGACCGCGTTATTGCGATGGCAAGCTCGCGAAATCTGCGTCAACATGTCTTTCTCGCCTTGTGGGGATTTCCTCAGGGCTTCCGTCATTGATGCTATACATAAGCCTTCGAAAGCTGGCACAGACAAGACCAGACCCCCCAAGGCCAGGGTTTGCATGAATCTGCACGTTATGATCCTGCAGCTATCCTCGACAAGTCCGAGTAACAGTCCGCCAAAGATGGTTTCCAGCGCGAACATCGAGTTGGGGTGCTCCGTCAAGACATTAGTATCGACGTTGCCGTTTGCGTTCACCTGGACACCGTCCTACCTCTACGTGACAATGAGCCATTCAACCCTCCGCGTCTATCGAGTCGCTCTGAACGACTGGAAACCTTCGGATCTGTCAAAAGAAGAGTCTTGCACAGCAAAGGATAGCGACCGGCAACTGCAGATCACGGTGCCCAAAGAAACCATCTTCCTTCCCCGTTCCGCACGCGTCCGATCTGTCCAATTCTTTCCGGCCCTAGAAACAAACGGAGACTCGAAGGTCATCATCGGACCACGCTACGGGAAGAACCCAGAGCCTCCACTCGCTGCGCTGTTGCAGGATAAAGATCTTGGGGGCTGGGTGCTTCCTTCGAAGAAAGATGGTAGCTGTGCAGCTAACGACACGTTTCAGAGACGATTGGAAGGACGCTTTGAGGATTTTGATTCGGACGAAGATTGCGACATTATTCCACTGACTAAATATTTGTAGACTGCGACTGCCCTAGTTTGTTGGATCGGGTATGGATAGTGTAATATGGAACCCAAATCGATCTTCTCTGCATTGCACAGCATCAAGCTTTTGGCGTACATCATTGTGAACATGCCAGAACAGTAGGTACTTAAGGGCGCATCGCAATAGAAACTGGCAATAGGTACAGGGGCTCCGCTCAGATCACTTGCCATTCTGGCAGAATCCTCTAGGATACTGTTGGTTCACACAAGGCGAATGCTCATGGCAGTTTACTGCTTGGGTAGGTCGAAATACGTGGTGTCAAAGATTGCTTGATTCTTGATTAGTCCTTCTCAATGGTATTGAGGTAGATAGTGAACGCCATTGAGCACCATAGGTCGTAGATAGCCGGGATGGCGAGGAAGACAGAAAGAGAAACATCGTTATCGCGACCGTGATAGCCACAAGCCATCTGCTCGCCACCAGAAGCGTTCTGGAGGACGGCGCCGGTCGGTGGAGCCAGCGCGAAGCCATTGGCGCTGTAAGGAAGACTCACGATGGTGCCCTGAAGGGGGAAGTGAAGAATTCAGCTGTTTTGGCCGGATCATGCGTGATCAAGGGGGTAGACGACACTCACGCGATGTGGCGTCGCCCAAGAATGAACCCCCTGTTTTGCGAAGCCACCACAGGTGCCCGGCGCTAATGCCGGCCTAGACGTGATTGCAGAGTTCACTTTCTGAAAGTTGGCCTGGATGAGGAAGTTCTCGGAAACTTCAACGAAGCCGTCGCTGATGTGGTCAAACCGAGCAAAGTATCGCCTGCTCTCCAAAGGGCCGTAGTTCACTTGACGCACCAGCTGAATGGTGTAGCTGGGCACTTTGTCGGATGTCGACTCTGATGAGATATCCGAGTCCTTGACCACACGCTTCGTCCAGAACATGAAGTCAAGGAACTTGGTCTCATGATCGGTGCGCTGGGCCTTGTAAGGCTTGATAGAGTCGCAACAGAACAGCGTAGCCATTGTTTGTCTTGGGGAAAAAAAGGGCTTGGCAGACGAGATGTAATGTTCCCAAAACAGCCAGCTTGACTGAATGACATTCTCGACTCACACTTGATCTACTAACAACAACGGTCTTTTATGTTGATCATCTTCATCAATCAAGACCGGTACGTACTTCCTATCGATATACGATGCGCGCTCTCCATTGGCCTACACGATGGGATGAGGCCTACAACGAGTAGGTTTTGAGCGTGCAGGATGATGAGGTAGGTCTCGAAAGGCAAAGTTGAGGCCTAACACTTGCCATCCAATCGCTTCAAAACCTCGGGATATCGGTTTCTTGACCCGTGGTCGACACCCAGAAGTTGAGATCCATAAAGATCAGTCCATGCCCAACCCCTCCCAGTCGCATTCTTCTTTTCTCCACACCAGAGCCGGCACGTTTGTGCCCGCTCTACACTCATTTACTCGCTATTACTGAACTTTTCCTCGTCTGTTAGCCTTCTGAGGCGTTCGCGAGTGAAGCTTTTTGCTGTCTTTTCATTTTTCGTTTGTCCGATCTTTTCCGTTACCCTCCCAGGTTTGAGTCTCGGCCACTGAACTCTTGTTCGCGCCATCACAAGCTCCAGCAGGCGCCCTACTCTACCATTCTCTCTTGGTAGTCCCTTCACATCTCTAGTTCCAACCCACAGGGCTTTTCCGGTTCAGAGCATCATTATTATCATCATCATCAGAAGTTCCAGGCTGTTCAGCCTTCGTGGGTACAGACCGGAAGTGGAGGCCCACTTGAAGAGTACGACTGGAGTTTATCTTCGGGTCTACCCCCGTCTGTTGGAGAAGCGCGCGGAGAGGAAGGAGAACATTGGCCCGATGAAGACCAGACCGAATTTCAAAGGGACGACGGCCCCGAAAAGTCTCTACCGACAGCCGAGCGAGAAGATGCCATCGGTGGGCAGCAGGCGGACAGCCCTGTTGACGTCGTCGCCGGGTCGAGCAACACAGGCGACGGCACTCTGCAATGCGATACGTGCAAGCGGTTATACAGAAGGCTATGCGACCTCAAGTAAGTTTCCATTTGACCGGGTTCCTGAAGGTACACACAGTTGACTTGTAATCAGCCGGTGTATCAAGAAGCACTCAAGACCCTTCGCATGCGGAGTGGATGGTTGCACGTGGAGTTTCTATCTCCGGAAGGATCTCGACCGCCATCGCAGGACCGCAGGACTAAGCACCCAGAAGTTGCCGGGACTACTCAAGCGTACTTCTGCCCGATTGAGGGTTGCAAGTATTCCGAGGGAAGGGGCACTGGTTTCGCCAGAAAAGACAATTTCGACAGGCACGTTAGACTTCAACATCCTGGGCGGGTCTCGAGGTAGAGGTTCAGTGGCGCACAATATGACTGCCATGACATCTACTTTGTATGCAAGAGATCGTGATCTTCGCGATGATGTGTGGATATTCCATACTGTGAGTCTTATTCCGGCCGATGCCTCAGCAATCTAGGTAAGGTATGCCCGTCGGCGTCGACAGACTGCCTCGCCGACTCACCACCAGCGGCCGCGATTGGCGCTGCGGCCCAAACCGCTAGTCTCGTCCAGGACGAAAAGCTCGCAAGCGAAAGCAGCGCGAGCAGAACCTCGTGAATGGCCAGCCCCGCGGGGAGCGATAAACATCGGAAGTTGGTGATTCAATTTTAGGGATGGTGGCTTGCGGTAGCCCATCTTACCGCAGGGGCCGTCGCTGGTGATTCGCTCTTTGTGTCTTAGCCGCCAGCCCCGGGGTTCAGCTGCGCCGGTGCGAGTCAAGATTTTCGAGGGGTTCCTCAGACATTTCCAACCGACCACCAGCCGGTAGTCAAAGGGAACAAGCTGCCTCGGCGGTGGGTCCGAGATAATAGCTGCGGCGATGAGGGGGTGTTGGTCGCTCTGAATGCGGCTGGCTCTTGGCTTTAAGAATGTGTTCCCCTCCCCGTTCCGCGGGACACCCTCCGCGATTTTCAGTCAATCTGAAGTCTTTTTATTGCGACAACAACCATAGTCACAACGACTGGCCAAAGTTCGCCAAGAAAGGCAGTCTGAGGCCGCTGAGTGTCTGTCTGCCTTGACCACGAGCATCCACCTCAAGTGAACCGCATCGCCTACCACCATGAGCCCGAACGGATCCATCGATCCCGACCTCTGGGTCCCGGGTAACCTCACTTGGGACCAGCTCGACTTCGGACGCAATTGTACGGCATGGGGTCAATGGCTGGGAGCGATGATCCAACCGGATCCCTGGGATCCCAAGCACGCTCGCGGTATGAGCGTCGACCTTTCTGGGATCCTCTTCTTGAACGCTGTTCCCGAAGGCACCACCCTCAAGAGCATGGGGTACCACAACTTGAGCGACTGGTTCGCGGACGTGAGCTGGTTCTTCTCCTACAACATGCTCCACACGCCGGTGCCGCCGCCCCCCGAGCTGCCGAACTACTGGCAGTTCAGCCCGCGTTTCAACGACTCGATCGTCTGGGGTCCCAAGCCGAGATGCGAAGCCGACTTCTGCAAGGCCGCGGGATACACTGGAAGTCAGGATCTCTGCGGAATCGGGGTAAGGCAATATTGCACTCACATGTATTACCCGAGCAAGAGACATCAAAGCTAACGTACTGGTAGGTGGTAGTCTCGTATTTCTTAGAAGCTCTCCTCGGAACGATATACCTCGTCGTCTTCACGATCCACCAGATGGTCAAGCGCCACAGGAAGAACTCAGGGTACGATAAGAAGCGACCGAATGAGGGCGAAACTATAATGGGGCGTCTCCTGGACTCTTTCCGCGGGTCGCTGGACATGTTTTTGAGCGGCGCCATGCTGATTGCCGTCGCCATGCTGGGAGCCGCGCTCTACTCGAGCATCACGTCGGTCCAGGAAAGGTCCGAGACCAACCCGGACATGCCCTCCGGCGAGGCCATGTTCGAGATGGCGCTGTCGCTCATCGCGTCCAACTTCGCCGTCTTCCCGGTCATGCTGCTCTACGCCCTGGTCAAGCACGACGGCCACCGGAAGTGGCTCCACCGCTCCGTTCTGTTCCTACTCTGGGGGCTCAGTTGTTCCGTCGTCTTTCTCGCGCCCCGTGGCGAGGTGGACTACGCGCAACGCAAGAGCGGGAAGATGAACTTTGACTGCGACCAGCGCGGGTCGCAGTACTGGCACGTCGTCAAGGCGACGCAGTTTCTCGTCATCGGGATGCCCCTTGTGTGGCTCTTCATCACCATCTTCCTGACGACTGGCTTCAAGATCCCCGGCATGGTCGACAAGCCGTGGGTCAGGAACTGGAGGGCCATCTGGCGCCTGCTGACGGCCTGGGTCAATCTGCTTTTGATGTGGGGTATCCTCGCCTACTTTGCGCACTTCCGGCAGAAGATCATCGACGCGGCCGGCGGCCTGGACAAGAATGACAAGTGGACGTTTGGCCAAGTGCTCGCTTTGGCTGCATGGGTTCCGGTCGTTGCGGAGCTGTTCTACATCATGGCCTGTAAGTCGTCCAGTCGGGAAGAGATTGACCATGTTGCTGACCTTAGTCGCAGTTGGCTTAGAAGACAGCTTGTCAGGCCATGTACCGCCCGATTATCACGTCTCGCAGGTTGTATACATGCCGCAGAATGACCCGAACATGGGCGTTCCGCTGCTTCAGACAGCGTCCGCCGTCCCGGTATCTTATCCTGATCAGATGCATGACCTGAAGCACACGGCGATGGATACGTCGTATTCGACGAGCGTGGCCTCGGTAGCTCCCCCATCAGAGCAAACAGCATGGCACGATCCAAATTATCAACCGTTCCAGAAGATGACACGCGTTCAGCGTCATATAAGCTGGGATCCGTATTACCATACGGGCTGGTAGAGCTTGTCATCGAGGGAGCGAGAGCCTTTCCAGCGCCTTGGACAGTAAAGTCTCCAGCACAAGACCGGATTGGACAAAAAGAACCAGTAATCCGGAAAGGGAAAGATGAAGAGAAAAGAAAATTACTCATAAATGGTTGACCCGAGACGAGAAGATGTCAGAGAAGTTTCAACCATGGTCGGTGCAGGCTGAGACATGGCCCCGGCCTTTACTTGCAGCCTTGATGAAAGACTCTTGTTTCGGACCACTCGGCCTAGGTATTTACGATAATTTGAGCGTGTATAGCAATTTGGTTTCGGTTATTCCACCAGGCCTATGGGGGGCGAAAAAGCTTACAGGGAGATGTGGCCGCGAACGGTCCACATGGAAGCCGTCCCCACAGCGGGTTTCGCGTTGTCTTGCAGTTGTTGCGAACTTCGGAACTTAGTCCGGGGAGTTAGGGGATTTCTCATGAGACAAACGAGTTGTTTTCGGGGGGAGATGTTGAAGTTTACATCATCAAGTCATCAAGAATAACTTGAAGGTTCACTGAAGTGGATGTGATGCGTATGAATCCTACGATAGACTCGAGTGCAATCACTTTCTTTCCTATTCCGTTGAAGTGAAATTGATTGAGGCCGCCCTCCAAGTGTGGGCGCTTGCCGCGTGTTTCAATACCTGGGGTGACATGACATGGAACCCCTATCTCGAAACTCGGCGGGGAAGCCCAGAGTTCGCACGCAACTGGCTACTTAGAATAGCGGGGGGGAGTACATGTCCGATCAACTTGGTAATCTTCAAGAGGTCGGGTTGTGACCAAAGGTTGCAATTAGTTAGCTTCAATTGGGCATAGTTGTTGGAGTAATCGTTTGTAATATTCAGAGTTGTGGCAGAAGCAAGCCGACAACTACATGTTGCAACCACCTGCTCGACACCAACATTGACGCCACGACGGTAGGAATTTCCATTTACAGAAGATTATTTTTATAGTTCAATTCGGGCTCTACATCAAGTAGCCTCCTCTCTGCTGGCTGGAACGCGGGTGATGGCGGCCCGCTAGAGTTCCGGGCGGGTGGAAGCGTGTTGCCAACCTTGAGCTTACCAAGAGCCTCCATCGTATGACCGCAGAGCCCTTCATCGGCAGATGCTTTAAGGTGAACGAGCGGCGCACTGATACTTCGCGGAACGTGGAATGCATATTTCTATTACGAGGCAAAAGCTCAACCCTGAATACCGCTGGACTCAACACTCGATAGCAGTTCTGATGATCTTCTCCAGGCCTTCCCTGCCTATCGGCTTGATGCCCAGCAGGTCGTTGTCTAGTATCTCCTCCGGGAAGTAACCGCCCCACCCCTTGCCGATGAAGGCACGGTTGATGAACATCTCGACGACCTCCTCGCTGTGGTCGCCCTGCGCCCACCGCTCGCGGGCAACCTTCTCCAGGTCTTCCGTCCGTGAGTGCTTGATCTCCCACTCGCCGGTGGGGTCGACGCTTTTCGCAATCTCGACGATCTCGTTCTGCGTTGTCTTGACGCTGCTTACCTTCACTGGGCGGTTTGCTGTCTCGTCAAGGTGGGTGAGGATGCCGATAATGGCCTGCCCGATGTGAGGCATGGTAGTCGCGTCGAACCTCACGTCGCCGCCATCCTTGATGTGTGCCTTCTTGCCCTTCACGTCGACAAGGAAGTCAAGCGCATACCCAGGGGCAAGGAAGGACACGTTCATCACGATGGTGTACGAGAAGGACGGCCTTTGCGCGACCTTCTCATCAAGGTACTTGCGGATGGCGATCTTGGGGTGGTAGATGGGCACGGTGGCGAGCTTGGGGTTCTTGGTGTCGTTGCCGTACTCGGACGGGATCATCCTCCGCACGCCGGCGTTGAAGGCCGCGTCGACGAGGTTCCGCTGCTTGTGGATGTGGTCGTACCCCAGTGCGGAGACCAGGGCGTCCTGGCCGCGGAGGGCGGCTTCGAGGCTCGGCACTGACTCGTAGTCGACCGCCTTCACTGCGACGTTTGCGGGGAAGCTGTGGCCGGACCCGTCGCGGGTGAGAACGGTGAGCTGGAAGAGGTTCGACTCTAGCAGGACGTCCAGCAGCACGCGGCCGAGGAAACCGGTCGCCTGGAGAGGAGGGGGCTCGTCAGCTTCGATGGCTTTCAGATACCGGTTCGCCGCGGTTGCTGCTTGGACGGATGACTTACACCGGCGATGGCAACGTTCTTGATTGGAGCAGACATGGGGGATACGATGATGTGAGTGAGACCTTGGTGGTGTTGTCGCGGGTAAAAAGGACTCGGGCTGAGAGGATGAAGAGCAGGTTGATGCAAGGAGAAAGGAAGACCCTCAAGAGCGAGCTTGCCGATTGTGATTTGATAGTGTATAAGTGAGCAAAATAGCATACATATTTATCAACAATCGGCTTTCGCGGCCAGCTTGATTTCAGGGTCGTCGCTTGGTGTTCGCAGGATGCTTTGCCTGCCAGTGTGGACGTCTCGGCGTGATACACGCCGGGATCGCAGAACTGCCCGTGAAAGTCCACAACTTAGAGTTCGCCGGGACGGCCTGTCGGACGGACGGGCCTGCCGCGGAGCCTGTCGTCCCAAAATGGAATTCTTGGAAATCCCGCACATCGCCGGGGACCTGATCTGCCAGGGACCAACCCACCCGCCGGGTTCGAGATGGCTGGAAGGACTGTGAAGGATGAACCTGGTTGTGCGCCGCGCGCTCCTAGCCGGCCCAGACTTCATCAAATGACTGCAACCGCGAGCCGCAGATCACATCGGCCGGCTTGACAGCATGGTCCCCTGCCGATGTACCCGGCACGCATGCCATGGAGCTGGGACGAAGCGAGGTGCTCGGTAAGACTTGGGTGTCAATATCGTCTTGCTCGAGCTCGCATATGACACGTCAGGTGAGCTCCACGGGTGACGACCTGGTTCGAAGACTGGCCAGGGTCGGCGGATGCGGTATTCAAAATGCCGGAAGAGTAGAGGGCAAGGTCAGGGGCAGGCAAAGGAACTGTACGCTGGTAGTAGCAGGACTCTAAGCTGTAGTCGTAGCGTTCTGAAGACCTGCCGTTCTAAATCTAAGGTAGACACATACCTGTAAAGGGGATATATAAGCTTGTTAATCCCCTCCTGTACCTCTAGAGGCGCGGAGATCTTGGCATCTGTAAAGCACTCTTGGCTGATACTGACAGCGAGGCCATCTTCTGCACGAATTCCTGACGCTGTGCGTCCTAACTAATCATGTTGCTACCTATTATTACCCTCGTTGCGTCCCTGGCGACTGTGGCCTACTCCCTTTATGTCATCGTCAGCACACATATCCTCCGCCATCGTATGAAGAAGGAGTATGGCTGCCTACCTCCTAAGCGGCTCCCTCAAAAGGACCCCTTGATGGGGACAGACGTTGTGCTTCAGAACCTGGCAGCTGCACGGAAGTTCGGGTTCCTGGCCCTCCTGAAGTCTCGCCATCAGAAGCAAGGCCTGACCTTTACGACGAACACGTTCTTCAGAACCACCATCAACACGGTGGACCCGAAGCTCATCCAGACTGTTCTCTCGAACCAGTTTGAGGACTTTGGAATGGGCCCCTTGAGACGAAAGAGCGCGTCTCCCCTCCTCGGCAGAGGTTTGTCAGGGAGTTACATGTCGTTTCTGTTGGTTGCAGTACTAAATGCTGAACAGGAATCTTCACAACCGACAACGAGATTTGGGCACACCAAAGAGCTCTCATCCGCCCCAGCTTCATCCGAGCCCAGGTCACCGACTTCAGCATCTTCGAGACACACGTGGACCAGCTCATCCAGCTCATTGCTCGTGAGGACTACACTGTTGATCTGCAGCAGCTTTTCTTCCGCATGGTTCGTGGTGATCTCAGGCGACACTACGTCTGTTTTGGTATTCTAACGGTCTGTAGGTACTTGACTCCAACAGCGAATACCTTTTTGGAGAGTCTGTCGGTTTAATGTCTGACAACGCCTCGGATTCCGCACACACGTTCCACCATGCGCTCGACTACGCCCAGCAGGGAACAATTCTGCGTCTCAGACTGGGCAACCTGATGTTCGCCCACCGTGACGCCAAATTCAGGGAGTCGTGTCGCATCGTGCACGCATACGCAGACAAGTTCGTCAAGCAGGCACTGGAGTTCCGCCAGCGCGAGAAACTCTACCCGACCGAGAAGAAGGACGAGTATACCCGCCAGAAATACGTCTTCCTGAACGAGCTGGCCAAGGACACGGAGAACCCCATCATGCTGCGCGACCAGATCGTCAACATGCTGCTCGCGGCCCGCGACACAACGGCTGGACTGCTGGCATTCACGTTCTTCATGCTGGCCCGCAAGCCCGAGGTATGGAAAAAGCTTAGAGCGGACGTTCTCGAGCATTACACGGAGCCCCTGACGTACGAGGCCGTCCAGGAAATGACTTATCTCAGATACGTCCTTCAAGAGAGTGAGTCCCGCCTTGGCTGCCAACGGCCGAGTCATGGAGTATGGTAGCTGACATTTCACCTCACAGCTCTTCGACTTTTCCCTCCAATCGCGACCAACAGCCGCATGGCGAACAAGGACTGCGTTATCCCAGTCGGGGGCGGCCCCGACGGGCGCTCGCCCATGTTCGTCGCCAAGAACAACGTGGTCACCTACAGCACCTTCGTCATGCACCGCAGGCCCGAGCTCTTCGGTCCAGAGGCGGACGAGTTTATCCCGGAGCGCTGGGAGACGCTCCGCCCCGGCTGGGAGTTCCTGCCCTTCAACGGCGGGCCCCGCGTGTGCCCCGGACAGAAGTTTGCGCTCACCGAGTCGTCTTACACGATTGCGAGACTGCTACATGCCTTTTCCGGAATCAAGAGCCTGGACCCGTCGGAGTGGCGCGAGCAGCTGACCCTGTCCCTGACGCTGAACAACGGCGTCAAAGTGCGACTTCATCCCGATGCGTAGGCGTAGGGGCGCTAGAAATTTGCCGTGTACATAGATTTTGGTAGCCAAGCCCGGAGGATCAAGGTTCTTGTCTGGAGGATTATTTCATGCCAAGGATCGAATTTGATGAAATGGAATCATGTTTCTTGCTTGCCAATTTTTCCATTTTCCGGCCACCGTTGCGCTGGAGAGCTTAGCATGACATCGTGGCAAGTCCGTCACAGTTGAAATGGATCTTGAACAACGCTGGCAGACTCACCGCCGTGCGTCAGTTTCGCATGTATTAGCATGATATGTAACGACTTGACTCTTTTGGATTCAGCCGCAACTCTGACAAGTCGCGCGTCTAGGTAGTTTGAGTGAAACTACTCTACTCCGGCCAACCGTGGTCTAAAGCTGTTCCAGACTCATGCAGGGCGCATTGGCAGGCCGCCGAAAGATCTTCTGCACCTAGTCTGAGTGGAACACGGCTACTTCTTGTAAAAGGAAATATTCCAGAAGGGGAAGGAGAGGAACGCAGGACCAGGACACTTGAGAATTCCGGGTGGGCGGGGAGGAGATCCCAGGCGGCGCAGCAATATAACAGAGTTAGAGACGTCGCAAGGATCCAGTCAGCGTATAGATGAACAACGACGCCTCCTTGATGATTGGATGCTACGCCGAATCTCACCGCCAACAGGGACACGACAGGACAGTCTGGTATTGAGAGTGTCTCCCAAAATATAGGTGATACCCTGGGGATCATTCATTGTGGAATGGTTGTTCCTTGGCCCTCTAACCGAGCTGTAAGGCTCGCCTGAACCTGCCCTTTCTGTTCGTAAAGTAAAGACTCCCGTCGGCCAATGAGACGATTTTTTTTGAGACGACATGGTAAGGCCCGATGTAACAAACGTGACGTGGGTAGAGGTTACAAGATGGGCTGACCGACGATCAACTATGCCGTATGCCTGGATTCGACCAGTACTGCGAGGAAACTTCAAACGACATCCCGCAGGCCTGGAGACTAAGCCCTGCAAACCCTAAACAAAAACCCCGCGTCATATAATACCGTATGGTAGGTGCATAGCGCCCGCCCGGCCGTCCTCCACTGGCAACGAGTCAGTTTACCAGGATAGAGGCTCTGAGCCACAGTCGTGTATGCTAACTATGTGAGCGCGCGGCAGGACCAGGGCCGGGTGCACATACACTAACTCCCCGCTGAGCGTATCCGCGGGCCGTCTGATTACTCCAAGCTCCAAGACCGTGCTGAATAGAGTTTGGAGTCGTTGCGTCCCTCGACAGTCAGAAAGTGTCTGTTGACGTACCTCGACTTGGCCCATACAGCCGAGCTTGCGGACGTACCAAGTCCATAGTACTCGTACGTAAAAGAAACCATCTCGCCAGTCTGTGGAATGCGTCATTTCGGCCAAGAAAAGTTGTGTAGTGCTCTCTTGCAACGATGCAACGGCAAGAGAGAGGGGAAGAGTCGCATTTGACTCCTGTCAACATGGGATTTGACGGCAAGAAGAGGCAGGTTCTAACGATGGTGATGTGCTAAGCGGTCAACCAACTGCTCGCTGGTTCTTACTCTTTCAGGGAGTTCTTGCCGCACGTGTTGAGCATGTGACCAGACCGCTCGGAGCTTGGAGGCTCTCGCTGAACTCAGTCGTGGTGTTGTAACTCTGTCCCCTCACAACATCAACCACTGTTTTCCGGCTCGCGTTCTTCTTTTCCATTAGAGAATCGGCGTGGCTTGTATTCTACTAGAGAGCCATTGCCTAGGCATCCTATTCATCAGTTCGTTGTTATTGGTCCGCCGACGCCATGTGCGGAATTACTGCAACCGTAACCCTTAGACGGGGAACGCCCCTCACAGGACCCGACGGAACCCCCGTGCCTAACGGGTACACCGTGAAGCCTCTGAACAGTCCTGCTCTCCACAGTCAGCTGTATGAGAGCCTCCAAGCCATCGCCCACCGTGGTCCTGACTCCTCGGGCATCTGGATGACCAGTGACGGAACGATCGGTACGGAACCTAGGCAGACGTTAGAACGGACCCGACCGCTAACTCTGTGGTATTCAAGGCTTGGGTCACTGTCGCCTGTCCATCAATGATCTCTCCTCCGATGGAACCCAGCCGCTGCACAGCGACAATGGTAAAATCCATGCTGTCGTTAACGGCGAGATTTACGACCACGACTCCCTGAGGGAGCGGTGTATCCGAGAGCATGGATACAAGTTCAAGGGCCATTCAGACAGCGAGGTATTGGTGGCCCTCTACCAGATCTACGGAGCTCCGGCTTTCTTTGAGCACCTAAACGGCGAGTTCTCGTTTGTAATTTACGATGAAAACGACGGAAGGGTTATCGTCGCCCGTGATCGATTCGGCATCAAGCCCATGTTTTGGATAATCAACGGCGAGGGCAACGAGAAGCGCCTTCTCCTGACATCAGAGATGAAGGCTCTTCTGCCCCTAGGGTGGAAACCACAATGGAACGTCCCTGGCCTCCTCAGCGGCGCCTCCCTTCTGGCTAACAACACCGTGTTCAAAAACGTCTGGAAGCTGAACCCTGGTATGTGGATGGAGGTGTCCGCCGAAGGTCAAATCCAGCATCACCGATACTGGGACCCGGAGTTCAAAGACAAGGTATGTGTGTCCGATGATAGACTGCGATGGGGAAATGCTGACTGACATGCGACAGCGGGAGGTTGAGACGAGAAGCGTGGACGAGGTGATTCTGGAAGTCAGAGAACGCCTCATCAACGCCGTCAAGCTTCGGTTGCGTGCTGATGTTCCCGTGGGAATCTACCTGTCCGGGGGTATTGACTCATCCGTTGTGGCGGGTATTGTGACCAAGTTGGTGCGAGACGAGGGCATCATGATGGGAAACCAGGACGCAACGAAACGAATCGCCTGCTTTACCATCCAGTTCCCAGAAACGTCGGGTTTCAACGAGGCCGGTATGTATTTCATCCCAACAGAAAGTCCACGAAGAAAGGACAGCAGCGAAAAGCTTTGTATCTGACCCGAGACGCAGATATCGCGGAGCGATCGGCCAAATGGCTAGATGTCCAGATTCTCAAAAAGGACATGAACGAAACCGAGCTCGCCAACAACTTTGAGGATGCCATTTACCACACAGAGCAGCACCACTTCGACCTGAATATCGTCGGAAAGTTCTGCTTGTCGACGTTGCCGAGGCAGCACGGGGTGAAGGTCGTTCTTACTGGAGAGGGCGCCGACGAGCATTTTGCCGGGTACCCATTCCTGCTCCCCGATTTTCTCCTCGAGCCCGACTATGCGTGGCCCAGCTCCGCGCTGGCCAAGGACGACGCCGTGCGCGAAGGCATGCAGAAGGAGATGGCCGAAGACATCAGAAACATGTTTGCCAGGATCGGCATGTTTGAGCACGGTTGGGACGACTCTACGTGGAGGATCGGAGAGAACGCCTTGAGATGGCAGCCTAGCTCAGACCTTTTCGCTCCTTGGGTGCGGGAAACGTTCGGGGGCCCAGATATGAGGGACGTTGTTGCTGATTCAATCCCCCAAGAGGTCCAGGGGAAGATGAAGGACAAGTGGCACCCATTACACTCAAGCCTCTACGTCTATACGCGGGGCACGCTCGCGAACATGATTCTGACCTGTCTGGGCGACCGCACGGAAATGGCACACAGCGTAGAAGCCAGACCAGCGTTCATGGACCATCACCTGGTGGAGTACGTCAACAGTCTGCCGCCAAGCCTGAAAATTGCGTACAACCAAGTCGAAGGCGAGGCCGTCGGCACTGGTGCCAGTCTATGGTGGAAGAACCTGAGCGCAGCACGCCAGTCACTAACCGAGAAATGGATTCTCAAGGAAGCCGGCAGAGAGTTCATCACCCAGGAACTTTACGAACGCCGCAAGCATCCTTACTCGGCCCCCGTCAAGTGGCCGCGTGGAGGACCCATGCACAAGATGATGCAGAGATTAATCACCGAAGAAAACATAAACAACCTTGGATTCATAGAGTGGGGAGACGCAGGAAGGTGGCTGAAAGAGGCGTTCGGCGAGGAAGCGAACCCCAGGGCGTTCAGACGACTTGTTGTTATAGGGTCGTGGGTGGTCCTCAGCCAAAGATTTGGCGTGGAGCGAGCCCTTAAGTTGGACTACTCCAACGAGATACCTTATGGATTGCTCTAGACAGCCGTCACAGCCATTCCTTTGCGTTTTGTGTAGGGTTTAAAACATTTTACTAGTAATTGAGGCTTTTGCTACCATGGCTCTTTGCCTCGGTCTTGGGAGCTCTGAGAACGAGCTCAACCCTTGGTTGCACACGAAGTTAGGTAGTTATATACCAGGTCGCTTCTGGAAGCGAACGACTACAGGAGGCAGCTGGTTCATTGCGTATCTTCTCATGTCCCTATCCCAGTCGATCTCGTCCTTGTTGTGGTGTTCCCAGTCAAACGTCCAGACCAACTTGGCGATCATGAGCTGCGCCTGGAGAAGGCCTGTCTTGCGACCGATGCAGCCCCTGATGCCCATGCTGAAAGCCTGGAAGGCAGACAGCTGGTCTCCTTCAAACGTGGTGTCATAGTCTTGGTGGTCATTGGGGAGCCACCTCTCGGGGCAGAAAGACCTCGGCTTTGCAAAGTAGCGATCGGAGTGGAAAGTGGCGAAGAAACTCGTCTGAACACGATACTGCGAGAGAATTATGCATCAGCAGGGAGACATTCATGAGAGTGTAGCAAAAGCTTCGAAGTTATCTTACCCCGCGGGGAATGTAATGCCCATCGACGAAGGCTCCCGGGCTGATGCGCGGTAGTCCCGAAGTCCCCTGCGTCGCGAACCGAAGGCCCTCGCTCACCACGGCGTTGAGCCAGGGTATGTTCTGGACGGTGTCGTAGTCAATCTCCTCGTACGACGCGAACCTTCCCCGTATGACGGCCTTCAGCTTGCTCATCTTGTCCGGGTTCGCGCCGAGGAGGTGCACGCCGGCAGTGAAGACGTTGCTGGTGGCCTCGGCGTTGCCGATGACGAGGTTCATGCTCTGCGCGACGAGGAACTCCACGTCCTCGGAAGAGGAGGATGTGGATTTGAGGAGGGGTGTTAGGAAGTCCTCGTGAGGCGGGGAGTCGCGGTTGAGGAGGCGCTGTTTGACATACTTTGTGTTCTCGCGCTGGAGCTTGGGTGCTACCATCGCCAGGCCGGGGCTGAGGGCCAGGAGGATGAGGGGGTAGAGGAGGGGGAAGCGGGCTGAGACTTGGTTTACCGTGCCCCAGAAGCTTAGGCTGTAGAATGTTTGGAGGAACTCGCCGGCTTTTTCTGTGTTGTGATAACTGGGTTAGTTATGTCTTGGGCGGAAGTTGTCTGAGGGAATCACGAACCGTTTTCCAAGTTATTGTACTGGTGCCCGAGGGCCAGGTCGCCGGCAAGGTCCATGGATAGCCATTCATTCCACTTTGAGCTTTTGTCAGCAAAAGATGAAGTTGCTCGTGGAGCTCAGACGTACTTCTGTGACATTGATCGGACCTTTCTCACAGGCCTTCTCGACCTTGCGGATGAAGCGGTCGTAGTGCTCGTGGAGTATGGGGGCCTGCCACTTCTTGATGGCGTTCGTGTTGAAGCTGGGCTCCATGGCCTTGCGGATCGGGCGATGGATCTTCGGGTCCGTGTCGGCCGCGAATCCCTTGTGATGGCCCACGAGAGCGCCGAGTTCCTCGGTCTTGAGGAACTGTTCTGCGTCGTTGGTCTTTCCGGGCAATAAGACATCTTGGAGTGATCAGGATCTGATTCGTCAACCTCGTCGGCATTGGATATAACCTACCTGCTTGGGGCTTGTATCCAAACATTGCTATCTCGTTGGGTGCGACGCGGACGACGTCCCCGTATTTCTTGAAGGCTTCTTCGATCGCCCACGGCCACCGGCCACGTAACCTGAGAATTTTGGTAAGCGGTCTCGAGAAGCCAGAGAGTAGCCTTGTTGCTTACCAATGATATGCATACCATAGTTCTGAGATTGCAGCAATCTTGGGGCCGGGATACTTTGCATAGGGGTGTAGTGTCAACCGGTACCCAATGAGCAACACCCAGTACGTCGCGTACTATACGTTGATGACTCCAAAGTCAGCTATTTGAGGCTTGGATTTGTACTCTTAGAAACCTCACCAGGAGCGCTATCACTGAGAGCCACAAGCTCACGGAAATGTCTCTGAGATCATCTCTCGAAAAAGACCCGAGCCTGTCTATCGAGAGGCCCTTGAAGACGACGAGCCGTCCAACATCCTCGTTCGAAGGCAGCATGTTGACAATTGAGACGAAGGCTGTGGATAAGCAATGCACCAGGCAATTGAGAGAGTATCGAGCCAACTGAACAAGAGAGATCGACTAAGAGCTGCATGCCAGAAGGGAATTTCTCTCTTAGTGTTGGGAGGACTATCAAGTTTGACAAACCGGATAGGAAATTACTCTCACAAGGATTTCCTTGCATGTCACCCAGACTGATATTCGTCCGGGGTAATCGAAGGCACGAGTCAGTTTCCGGAGCTTTGCGTGGACAGTTCGGAGCGCCTCAGACAATTCGGAGAGTGCGCCGGAGCATGCCCCGGAGTTGAAGGCCACCGGTTTCAGAATGTGACCTGGAACCCGGACATGACCTGAATGCGTGCTGGCAAATATTTCTCGTTCAAACAGCACGATTTTAGTAAACTTCGACGACGACAGTAAAGGTCCCCGTGGGTTGGATACACGCAGAGAAACTGGTCGGCATTGGAGGTTCCGAAGCCAAGTCGATCGAGTGCACATGGGCATCTTCGCACTAATGGCAACGACTCAACAATGCCGGGCCAAAGGGAGCTTCAGGCGGCTTTCTCTATGTCTACTGACATTAGACCGAAGAAAATAAATCGTTAGCATAATCCCTAATTTATTGTGCCGACGGCAAGTATCTGAACGGTAGCTTTGGGTCGCTTGCACCAAAGATCTACCTGCACCACAGTCCCTCGAAGATTCGCGCCAATCTCTAGTGAATTAAATTTGACTTCTAGTTTGAACCTTAGAATAATCTAGAAAATGAAAATTCCTGTTTTGTCTCTTGTCCGTTCACAGTATTTTGACGGTACCTCCATTCGCGCAAATCGCGCTGCCAGTCACCCACCGACTCTTCTCGCAACAGAGCCATCCCACAACCTCAGCAACGTCATCCACCTCCCCAAGCCGATCGTCAACACTACAAGCCGCCATCTTGTTCCGCACCAGCTGCCGTACCGGCTCGATATCAGGAAGCCCATCAGGCAAACCAGTCGGTCCGTCGCCCGTCTTCGTCACCCCGACGATCAGCGAGTTCACAGTCGTCCTCTCCATCCCGGGCCGTGTCCCGAGCGCGTCCGCCCAGACGCGCGTCATGGACTCTAGGGCGCCCTTGCATGCCCCGTAAAGGAGCGTCACCGGCCCCGGCTGGCTCTGACGGGACCCCTCGGTCGAGATGTTGACTATCCGACTATCGGGGGCGAAGTGCGGTAAGAGGGCTTGGACGGTGAAGACAGCGGCTGCGATGTTGCCTGTGAGCATGCGCCGCACGTGGTCCTCGTCGATGGCCTCGATGGGGGCTGTCTCGGTTAGGGCAGCGTTCTGTACCAGGATGTTGACTGTGCCGTTGAGGTGCTCTTTGACCCCGGCGACGATGCCTGCGCTGCTTTCGTGGGGCTCGGTTAGGGGGGCAACTACGCCGAAGACCTTGGGCGCGACCGAGCCTCTCGGGTTGTTCTCCCGGTAGATGGCATCGACCTCTTCTCTTAGACTGGTAATGTGCTTGAGAGAGGCTTCGCTTGAGCAGGTTCCCAGGATGTTCGCGCCGCGACAGGCGAGGTGGAAAGCAATGCCCCGTCCAAGCCCTCGTGAAGCTCCACTGAAACAGGATATGAGATCTTCACGCTCTCCACGTCGAGACTGAGATGTACCTACGTGACGACAGCAGACTTGCCAGCAAGGTCTTGCTCGCGCACAGCGGCGTTTGGAAGTTCATAGTGCATTGTGCCTTTGGCGATGTAGATCGTAAGTTCACCGAGACGCCGGAATGAAGTTCTTGCAACGGATTAGGCAGTGAGGCAAGTGATCTGATATGGTGATGAGAACGAGTTGCTTGCTCCGAGGAGGTCCTTGCTTGATACTGGGGTAACCAGGCATGGCGTTCCGAGGATGACCTGGACCGACTCCGAGCTGCGGAGGTCGACGGCGAATCTTAAATCAGCCCAGTGAAACAGCCTCCATGTCGCAGATTCCAGGCCATATCGGCAGCTTGGAGAGGCTTTTGGCTTGGCGGTAGCCAAGGCCTGCCATCCCTTCTGCTGGTCAGTTCATTCAATGTTGTCACAATGAGAGAATTCTCTCATACGACATGCATACGGGGCTTCCGTTCGTAAATGAAGAAAGAAGGTATAGCTCGAATTCTATAGGTTGCCTGATCCAGTTAGTCTGGGAAACTACTTGTCAATATCTCTTCCGCTATTGTGCTCTGTAATGGGTTATTGATATCACGCAACTTCATTCTTGTGTAAGTGCTGTGTTCTGGAACATGTCTAAATTTCTATGTCTACGTAATCAACTTGGGAATCTATGAGGCCTCTCGAAAGTGTGAAAGAGCTTGCTCGATCGCCCTGCGCATCAAGTGTGCGTGTCCCGGCATTGGCATGTCGAGATGATCGGCATCAACCGACAAGCACATCGCCTCGCCCACGTATTTGTCCCATCCATTCGGCCCCAGCGCCCCCTCGGAGCCGATCTTGTCGGGGAAGCCCCACGCCAGGGCGCCGAGGGCTGGGTCCTGCATGAAGCCGGGGTACGCCTCGGCGGGGAACCCCCCATCGGTCAGCATACGCATGAGATCGGGCTTGTCCCGGCAGCGGCTGACAAGCCCCTTCTCAGCCCAGATCACGACTGTCTTCCGGGGGCGCTGTTCCGCCGTCATGGGCTCCGGGTGGTACGTAGCAACGGCATTGAACACGCCCAGGAGGTGCTGCATCGGCGCGGAGTTTGCTGTCGAGCTCCAGAACGTGTCCTGCGCGGCGATGGTCTGGAACATCTTCCAGCCGGTCTCGGGCTGCACCTTCACCAGGTCGGTCTCGGTCTTGGTGCGGGGCGAGCAGATGTCGATGATCATGAGGCCGTCCACCGTGCGCCCGAGGTCGGCCAGCTGGCGGGAGACCTCGTAGCCGAGCATGCCGCCGCCGGAGAAGCCACCGACATAGAGCGGGCCGTCAGGTCGGGACTCGATGATGGCGTCGACGATTAGCTTGGCGGCCCCGACGATGCCGACCTCCGAGGTGAGCTGGTCAGGACAACGAAGGAATGGCGAGTCAATGCCAAAGACAGGGGTGTCAGTGTTGAAAGGCGGGAGGTGGATGTAGGTTGCGATAGTGCCGGTGCCGTCCGCGATCATGAACATAGTGGTCTTTCCCGGTCCAGGGCGCCCGTGAAGAAGAATCGCTCTGGCCTTGGGAGGGGGGGAGGCGGGCTTCTGTTTCGGGGCCTCAGCCATTGGAGCCAAAGTAGTCGAAGGCGATATCTCTTCTATAGTTCCCGAAGACACTGTCGTAGCCTTCTGCGTATCCTTGTGATCGAAAACGTCATTCGAGGTCGTCTCGGGGGTATGGCAGCTCGCTGGAGTGCTCGTCCCCGTATCCTCGTCTTCGCTCGCGGACGACGCAAACCCATCGGAAGAGGAGTCGTCGGTCTCCACATCCATCGAGACCCCTCCGAAGGCCTGGCGGAGCTCGCCGATGGTGGGATACTCGAGGAGGAACGAGACCTGCAGGTCTTCGCCAGCCTGTTTCTTCACCGCAGCAGTGATCTCGATGGCCATGATGGAGTCGACGCCGACGTCCGCGACGGCGATGTCATCAGTAAGCTGCGATATGTCCGTGCCCGTCTCCCTGGCGATGCTCTCGAGAATGACCTGGAAAACCCTCAACGACGCAGGCTCCTGGGAGTGACTGACCGGAACGCGCCTCGTGGTTTTAGGGGCAACCCACTGGTGCTGGACATGGAGTGCATCTTGAGGTTCAACGGCTGCGGGGACTTGTACCTTCGTCGATGCTGAGACATCAACAGAGGCCTTGCGAAGACTCTTCGTCTTGCCCAACAGCCGGTCTAACACGGAGTTGCTGACCTCGTGGAACCGCAGACCCGAGCACTGCATAACGAGCTTCTGCGAGATGGAGTCGAATACCCAGACGTCGCAAGTCGCGGAATCTTCGTCTCTGCGGGAGACGCGGGCGAAGGTAGTGTAGGTCTTCCCCGGAATGAGAGCCGCCGGGTCTGGCATCTCGAGGCTCTCCAGATTGTCCATCATAAATGTCGTCTCGGTGGCACGAGGACGGCTGGGGTTCGCGTTGAGCACGAAGCCAGCCAAGTGAACCAAGCTCTCGCCACGATACGGCGACGCGGTGAACGAGGTACCTGCGGGATCTGAGCCGAGCACGATCTCAGCGGCAGCCTCCTGGAACTCCTCCGAGACGAAAGCTTCCTTGAGACACTTGAACGCCGGGTCGTACTCAACCGTGCTGGCGAATAGGGCGTAGAAGATGCCCGGCTGGACCCTATGGCCGCGGCCCTCCTTGGCGCCTCTGATGATCTCGCCCATCCTTGAGCTGATGAAAAATGAGGTCTTGTCCCAGAGGGTGCGGATACCCTCCTCCTCAGATAGGATGACGGTGCAGCCGCCTAGTCCATACTTTGATGAGCTGAACGAGATAGACGCCGTACTACCGGACGACCCCTGAACAGTGGCAGTAGTGAGCAGCTCCTCTTCTCCCTCCTCGGGTCTTCGCAACGGGCGCTGTAGAGCGAGGGCGCGAATGGTAAGGGCAGGATTCTGAGTCTTGCCAAGACGGCCGGTTGAACGGAAGACGTGCTTCGCGGCCGTTAGAGCAGCATCGCAGAAAGCGCTGCCGGGGCAGATACCCATCCCGCGGATCCGATGGCCCTGGATAAGAGCATCCAGCGCCGGATCGGCGACGAGCGCGCGAAGGGTGACCTCCGCACCGTCTGCGGTGGTCTTCTCCTCGACGACCTGTTGCGCGCAAGTGGAAATGAGCGCCGGCTTGGCTTGAGGAGTCGCGACTTCCTGAGTTCCCTTGGCGTTCTTCTCGGTGTAGGTGATCCAGAAGTCCTGCATGTCCCAAGCGTACGTTGGCAGGGTCATGAGACGGACATCGCCAGCGTACGGCTCGTAGAGCCTCAGCCAGTCAATATCGACGCCCTGCCCGTAGAGCTTTGCAAAACAGCCCGCGAACGAGACCCAAGGAGAGACCCCCTGTTCAAGAGTCGACATGATGGACGCCGGGCTTGGGGCAGGGTCCAATGTCGCTCGGACGAAAGAACCGCAGACCTGGCTAGGTCCAATCTCCAGCCAGACAGCATCGCCGAGCTTCTCCTTGACGTTGGAGATTGTGCTGGAGAACTGCACCTGCTGACGCGTCTGTCGTCCCATGTAAGCAGCGTTGAATGTTCCCGATCCGTCAACGATGTTAGCGAGGAGAGTAGACGCAACGGGAACCTTGGGCGACGAGTACGTGACCCCCCGAGCCAGAGTCACGAACTGCTCCAGAATGGAATCCATCTGGAATGAGTGGAACGCGAAGGGAACGGGCAGGACCTTGGGCCGGAACTCGGCCATGTCGGTCTTGAGTTGCTCAACGTCGTCTGCCAGGCCGCCGATGACCGTCCCACGAGGGCTGTTCGAGCAAGAGATGCAGCAATACGCATCTCGACGGGCGTCAAGGTACTGCTGCGCAGTCTCTGCCGACGTCGCGACCGAAAGCACTGTAAAAGTCCAAATGTTAGTCCATGATGTCTTTCCAATTTCACATTAGCGGATTCACTTACTAGCACACGAGCCCGGCTCGCACAGCTCGGAAAGCAGACGAGCGCGGTGGCCGACGAGATAAAGCACGTCGGTCAGCGAGAGAACTCCTGCAACGTGCAGGGCGGCATACTCGCCAAGAGAGTGGCCCATGACCATGGACGGCTCGACTCCGGCTTCAGTCCGCCACAGCGCGGCCAGGGCTATCTCCAAGGTCAGAACCGCCAGCTGGGTCTGGGCAGGCTCCTTGGTCGACAGGTCGGCATCGCTGTCGGTGATGAGATCAAGGAAGGCGGGGAAACCGTTGTTGGAGCAGATCCTCACGCAATCGTCCACCTTTTCGCGGAAGATACGGCTTGTGCGGTAGAGCTCGCTACCCATGCCTGCGTAGTGAGACCCCTGTCCAGTGAAGACGAAGACGACGGGCTTGGATGCAGTGCCACGCAGCTTGGGAACAGCTTCGACAGCGTCAACGTCCCGCTCCAACTTGGAGATCAGCTCTTGGATGGTGGAGGCGACATAGGTTGATCTGATGGGATGATGCGTCCTCCTGGCGGTGGTCGTGTAAGCCACGTCTTGGATCCTGACATCCGGGTTGCCACGGAGCCAACCGAGGAGCTTCTTCTTCATCGCTTGGTGGGAAGCTTGTGTCCGAGCGGACGTGACCGTGACGAAGCTCGGCCAAGGAACCCGTTCACCGTGGTCGGTGGGTGGATTATCCCGTCTAAACTCCTCAAGGAGGAGGCAGGCGTTGCCGCCCGCGGCGTCAAAGTTGTTCAGGAGAATGCGCCTCGGGCCACGATCTTGGGCGCTGAAGTCCGTTGGCTGGGAAGGAATAACGATGCCGGACTGCTCGAGTGATGCAAACTTGGAGTTGAGCGGTTGAGGCATGCCTGCCTGCGGCGGGACGATGCCCTTATTGAGCATCATGATGCACTTAAGCAGAGAGGATACGCCGGCAGCCTGTGAAAAATACAATTAGTACTGATTGACCAGAAAAGCGAGAGACGACTATGGCTTACTGCTTCACTGTGGCCGATGTTCCCCTTGATCGATCCGATCATGAGGGGCGCGGCGCGCCGTCCCTTGAAAACGTTGGAGACAGCCCCGATCTCGGCCGGGTCGCCGATCTGGGTGCCAGTTCCGTGCATCTCGACATAGGAGATCTCGTCCGGGCGGACGCCCGAGTTCCGCACCACCCTGCGATACAGTCTCTCCTGGGCCGCGGCGTCTGATGTCGTGATGGAGGTCGAATTGCCGCTGTGGTTTCGGCCAGAGCCCCCGATAACGGCGAGGATGTTGTCGTTATGGGCGATGGCGTCGTCGAGGCGCTTGAGGACGACGCTGCCCACGAAGTCGGCCCGACAGTAGCCGTCCGCGTCATCACGGAAGGGCTTGCAGTTGCCCGTGTTGGACAGCATGCTGGACTTGCTGAGACTCGTCCAAGAGTGCGGGTAGGCGACGATGTTGGCAGCTCCCGAGACGGCCATGTCGATGTCGTGAGACATCAGGCTGATGCAGGCCAGGTGAATGGAAGAGGACGTCGAGGCGCAGGCCGAGTCGAGGGAGTATGTAGGGCCCTCCCACTTCATCTGGAAGGCCAGGCGGCCGGATCCGAAAGCTCGCTGCGCGCCTTGGAGAGTGTATGCGTCGCAGCCCTTTGTGTAATGAGCCATGGCGTGCCAGTCGTCGTTACTCTGGCCGTAGAAGACGCCGACCCTGTGAGGGTCGACGTGCCGCGTGCGACCGTCAGAGTATCCCGCCATCTCGAGGGCCTCGTAGGAGCGCATGAGGAACTGCCGGTGGCCTGGGTCCATGAAGATGGCCTCTCTGGGCGAGATGCGGAAGAAGCGGGCGTCGAAGTTGCCGGGCTTGTCCATGAAGCACCCGAACCGGGCAGCTGTCGAGCACCTGACGCCATTGTGGTTGTGCTCGGCTGAGACGAACTCGTCAAGGTCGAAGCGGTCAGGCGGAATCTCTCGAGCGAGGTCCTTACCGTTCATCAGAACATCCCAGAACTCGCCAAGGTTATCGCTTCCCGGCCCTTTGCCCGCCATTCCCACGATGGCGATGCGACCCGAAGAATTTGTTGCCTCTGCCTCTCTCTCGGCGCCAATCTCGTGGTGCACGCGGACGGTCCTCCCAAGGGCCTTTAGAGCCGCTGCCAAAGACGGAGTGTGGCTGCTGGTGCCGATGATGTGGATGTCGATCTCCTTGGAAGAGGCCAAGTGCTTGTTGAGGGCCGTGAAGACTTCCACGATGTCCAGAGGCTTGGCAACCGACTGGGACACTGCGGCTCGGAGCACGGCAGCGAAGCTGTCATACGTGGCATGAGGATCGTCCGTTCCCCAAATTCTGTGTTGCTCGACAAGCGTGCGTTGCGCCAGATCTGAGTTACCGGTGATGTAGTCGAGGTCTTCCCTGGTGACTGGGATGGCATGTTGGAGCGATCGAATGTTTAGCTTATTCTTCGGCAGGTCCTTGACGGACGGACACTCCCCCAAGAACTGCTCCAGTACCGAGGGGGGTCCGATGATGCTGGCCCATCTGTCGCCTGTCACGCCGACTTGGGCTCTCTTCGTGGCTGGAATTCCCTTGTTTGGGGAGTCAGCGGGACTCTTTCGCATCTGTAGCTTGACAAGAGCTTACCATGTTTGTCTGAAACTGTTCCAGGGCAGTTCCGAGGTCCTCTTTCGAGATGCCAAGTACCGCCCACCCCCAGGTACCAGCCCGGTCTTCTGTCGCTCTCGAGCGGATGTAGCAAAATCTGCAGACTCTGCATAGTAGACCGGCTACTTCGAGGCATGCTTTGTAGAGGCTGTCGAAGTCTGTGGCAACGGCCAGTGGTGATAGGCTCATCAACCCGCCTGATATGCCGAGCCACTCGGGGCCTTCGTCCGACTTATTCAGCAACTGGGGGTCACGTTTGATGCATCTGGGGGTCACATAAGTCAGGTAGAGTCCCGAGTGAGAAGGTTGAATTTTTACTTACTGAAGGAGCATTGCTGCCCTCATAGTGTAGATCAGGATGGCGTTTGCCAGCCCGGCCTCGTCGGTTGTGTCGCGATATCTCTCGGCCAACTCGAAGAGACTCGTGAAGTCTCCCAGGCTTTCGGTGATGGCTGGCTCCATGACTCTGGTCTCCTCCTTGACCTTGCGAGCCATGTCACTCATGAACGACCGCAGCCAAGGAGTGGCTAGCGCCTGCTTCATGATGTAGTCGATGCCATCGACCCAGGAGTCGGTTTGGTCGCCAAAGTAGAGGATGGTCCTGTGTGAGGTCGACATTTTGAAAATGATGTTGTGGGTAGAATTATGTAGTGCGAGTAATTGCTTTTGTGTCTTCTCGTGCAACAATGGGTATTCTGTGTCTTCTCAACCTCATCAAAGGGAGCTGTCGTGACAAGAGTCTTGATGTTCTCGTATTGTGCGTACGCGATCGTCTTGTATATCATGGACTTGGGACTGCATGGATTGTGTTGTAATCCACGAGACAGATGCCCATCATCCAAACTTGCGATCCACAGCTGTCAGCCTGATGTTCACCCAATGCCTTGGAACTGGCTCGTCTCATGGTTGGAAGTCGTCGGGAAGTCTCGATGAAGTACATCCCATCCTAAAAAAAGGGATTCCGCCTGCACGTTGTTGGATCCCCGATACATGGAAACTACAACATCTAGTGGAATGCTTTTAGAAGGTGGCTTTCGAATGAAGGTAACAAGCATGCGGCTGCCAGCAGCCCCAGGTCCTCAGGCCCGCCTCCGAATGTCTCCGGTCATCATGCATCACGTACTGTTGCGCTGAAACGGTCAATTCCGGTGTAATGCGGGGGAAAAGCCGTGGTGTTTTGGACTTTTCGGTTCCGCCGCTGCACGGCCGCCCATAAGATGGACGTCGATATGAACGTGTCGCAAGAGGTTTCAAGCACTGAAATTGCTCCGACTAGTCTGATGAGCTGCCGCTTGCGAGGTTGACTCGAGCAACACTGGTATCGGGGCATTCCCGACAGCACCGGGCTCCACACTGTTGCATCGGAACCATACCGGAAAATAGCCCGGTCGCTCTGGATTGCTCTCCAGGCTTTCGCTTCTTTAATCCTGGGCCATTCGTCGAAGGGTGGCCTCTAGACGATGTTAGCAAGAACGGCCAGCCGCCAATAGACCATCGAGAGCAGGGCTTTCGTCTCAGATAGCTCCGTAACGTGCCATCTTACCTAGCGGATAGTTCCACGTACATGTCATCCGATCTATCAATGTGGCCGGAGGTTCGGTGTAGGCTTTCTTTTACAGCCTAGATTAAGTGAAGTTATATTTCAAAAGCGAAGGCCGTATTTTATCTCAGAACTGGCCGGCCCCACCAACAGCTTTTACCGCAATAATTCCTTTGTTTGATAGTTATTCATCATGTCGTTTGTCTCATCCTTGATCGAGTTGAATGAAACCGGCCGCTGGGTGGCCGTGACATTGTCAATCGCGATCCTGTACGCCCTGAGCGTGGCGGCTTACAGGATATTCTTCCATCCGCTCAGGAGGTACCCCGGACCGCTGCTCAACCGCGTCACGAACCTCCCGTTCGTGCTCGCCGGGCTGAGAGGACAGCTACCGTTCTACGCGGACTCGCTGTTCAAGAAGTATGGACCGGTCGTCAGGATCGGGCCCAACAACGTTGGCTTCATTGACGGCAACGCATGGCGAGATATATACGGTACCCGACGACGCGGCCAGTTCGAGAAAGCGTATGAGTACTACCGCGAGACGGACGAGGGCCCCATCAGCCTGCTCAACGCGGGACCTGAGGAACACGCCCGGCTGCGCAAGTGGGTGTCGCCGTCCTTCTCCGATCGCGGCATGAAGGAGCAGGAGCCTATGATTGGGGGTTATGTGGACTTGCTACTGAGGCGTCTTCATGAGAACTGCGATGACGGGAAAGCTGCCCTCGATCTAAGGGACTGGTGTAAGTAGCGTCCCTCGTCGAATGCAGTCGGATGCTGACATGCCGGGCGCCTAGATAACTTCTGCACCTTTGACATCCTCGGAGAGCTTGCCTTCTCTAGCTCCTTCGGGTGCTTGGAGTCGTCAAAGTACCATCCATGGGTAAAGATCGTCGCCTTTCAGCAAAAGGAGATTGAGTACATTGGAGAGATGAACCGCCAGGGACTCCGGTTCATTACGTCCATCATCATGAGGATCATGGCCAAGAACAAGCTCGAGTTCATGGGCTACACGATACAGAAGCTCAACTCCCGCATTGCCTCGGGAAAGCAGGCAGACATCATGGAAGCCCTACTGAACAACAAGGAGGGATTGGTAAGCCAGATTTTCGGAGACTATGGTCTCTCTCGCCTCCGTAGAGGAGATAGCTCACATGAATGATAGAACCTGGACATGGAACGGCTCGTGCAAAACTCGACTCTCCTTATCGCAGCTGGCTCCGAGACGACGGCAACCCTGCTGACAGCCACGACGTACCTCCTTCTCTCCAACCCGGATGCGTATCGGAACGTGGTCAAGGAGGTTCGCTCAGCCTTCTCGGACCCGTCCGAGATCACCCTGCTGTCTGTTACCAAGCTCTCCTACATGCTCGCCTGCCTGGATGAAGCCCTCAGGGTTTTCCCCGTTGTCCCGTCCTGGCTTCCGCGGAGGGTGACACATGGTGCCGCAACAATAGACGGCAACGTCGTGCCAGAAGGCGTAAGTTGCCTTCTACCCTTTCCTCATGATCCCGAACACACTTATGTGTGCTGAACTTGCATCTCCTATAGTGCCTCGTCGCAACCTGGCAGTGGGCAATGTACCACAACGAACACAACTTCTCAAAGCCGCTCGAGTATCATCCGGAGCGGTTCTTGGGTGACCCCCGCTTTGCCGGCGACAGGCTGGACGCGTTCCAGCCGTTCAGCATGGGCCACGCGGACTGCATCGGGAGGAACCTGGCCTACTCGGAGATGCGTCTCATCTTGGCGCGCATTCTGTTCAGCTTCGATCTGAAACTGTCCGATGGCAGTCGTGGGTGGACCGAGGGCCAGAAGGCATACATTGTGTGGCAGAAGCCGTCTCTAAACGTGTACTTGACACCCGTGAGGTGATAGATCTCGCATAGATGACTGTCGCTACCTACCGGAATAACATAGACTTTCTGATCATTGGTGTTGCAACATTGCATCGTGACTTTTACGGCTGATCACCAGTTCATGTTTTGTTAGTGAAGTAAGTTCCCGGGAAGAAGAGGTGACAAAGGGACAGGTACACTCGATGTCCTATTGGTCGCCTCGACAATCTCAATTATATAGGCGGAAACCATCACCGAGCAACACTATGGGTGATTCCATAACCACTTGCGATTTTAATAGAAAGTCTCAAATTTAGGCTCTTAAGTACCCCGTTATGAAATCAAAGTCGGGGGTCGCTTGCCTCGAAGAGGAGCATGCACCCCACAACCTCGTACCTCACCTCGTTAAACATCTTCTGAAGCGGCACCAGGAAGCTCACCGCATCGTCCTGGTGATTGTCGAAGACGCCCATATAGTTGTTGAGCCACAACACTAGTCGAGCCAGGGGGTTCCTGCTCACCCCCTTCCCAAGAATCGTAGCACCAAATACAACGCCGCCGGGCCGCAACAGGCGACCCATTCTCCCTACGGCCTCAACCTTTCGCGCCGTGGGGCCGGGCAGGCAATGTAGCAGGAACATGAGGCTCACGGCGTTAAAACCTCCCGCGGGAAGCGCGCTGGCCTTGGAGAACATGCTCTTCGGCTCCTCGCCCTGCGTCAGAAAGTCGCCGACGACCTTGCGGGCACGGGCGCCGACCTCTGGGTGCGCCCGCTCGATCACGGGCAGCGTGACATCCAGGCAGTCCTGGTTCAGGTCGGCCAGGACGTACTCAGTCCACCGGGGTAGAGGCGCCCGAGCTGGGAAGTAGCCTGTGCCGACGCCAATGTCGAGGATGCGTGTCGGCGGAACGCCCTGGCCCGAGCCTTTGGCGTACGGGTCGGCTGCCCGGGCGACGTTGCGGTTGAAGAAAGCAATCAGCTTGTCTGTCGGACATCGCCAGCCGTAAGGGGTCACGACCCCGAAAACTAGAGTATCGTACGTCTTGAGGTTTGTTGTGTTGTATGCATCCGCGCCCCTGGTGGTGTCGGGAGGCGAGGTTGAGTCAGCGGTTGGCGGCGACATGATGTCCGAGAGACGGATTTTGGAAATTATCGGCTTAGTTGGGTGTTGTGGAAGAGAGTAGAACATGTAGGGGTGTTACGCCGTTTGTAAAAAGTAACAATTAGAATCTACATATGATTGCGTCCAGGTAAATCAGACAGTCACGTCTAGGCTGTGTCTAAATCACAATTTAGGCTCGGCGAATTTTCGCTTGCCAGCCAAGTATAGGGTCGCATCCAGACACCACGGCCATTGCAGATACACTCTCCACGGAATTGTCTGTTTGAAGCTGGTGAAACTACGCAGGCTTTTGAAAGAGACGGCCCATTCAGGGTTTCAACTGTTCCGATGGCCCTTTCAGCAGTCTGTGCCTCGGAGTTGGTTTCGGAGGACCTCCGAAGTGGGGCCCTCGCTCCGAAAGCCCGGACCACTTCGCTCCGAGCAGCTCGGCGGACACCCCCGGGACGTTGAAGATAGATCCATCTGGTGCTGGTGCCACAGGAGAGTCGAGTTAAGCAACAACAAGGGCGCTCAAAGAGATTTCTGGAATGTTTGGGACTATTCCACCTTTATTTAACAAGGTCCAAGATGGCGGGAGGTTGGTGAAAGGATGGGCCGAGTTCAATGTCAATACGGGAATTCATTATACTGAGTAATTTGTTCTGAAGTTGCCTAGCGAGTGGAGAAAGCAAGTCAACATGCAAGCTGTGTTCCGGGAGTACGTCGACTGCCTCAACCGTCGGGCCCCCGTCGACGAGGTGAAGAGGCTGATGGCTGGGGGTGAGCTTCCACCAAACGGCCGGATCCTGCCAGCGAGGTTCGAAGAGCTGGAGAACTCTAGCGATGTCAACCTAACGATTCTCCACCAGCTCGTCGACGCATCGTCAGGCGGTCACCTGGCTGCCATTCTTCTCGTGCGCGTCACACCCAAAGACGCTGGGCAGGCCTCTTTCGAGTTTAGGAGACACGCTTTCTGCCGGTTTCAGGACACGGCCATCGCGGACATCAAGATCATCGACGACGTCGACGCACTTCGGAACCGCGAGGCAACAGCGGTGCGGCCGCCAGACTGGACTGGCGCTCCTCCGAAGGCTCCCGCCGACAAGGCCTCCCTTGGCGAGACGTACCGGGCCTACTTCAACAGCGTCTCGACGAGGACAATGAACCGCCTGCCCGAGTACACGCACGACCACATCGTCTTTAACGGGCACCGCGTGACGCGAGAGGAGTACAGGGGAGCCATGGAAGAGTGCCACGACGTTATGAAGGACTGCAGGAACACGCTCGAGACGCTCATCGTCGATGAGGAGAACCAGCGACTGGCGGCCCGGGTCGTCTTCGAGTGGACGCCGGTCAAGAAGTGGGCGGGGATCGAGCCGACGGGGAAGAGGGCCACGTTCTCGGAGCATGTGTTTGTGTGGTTTGATGAAGGCCGGATGCACACGAGCGTCACGTTGCTGGACATGGAGGCGTTTAGACAGCAGATACAGGCGTGAACGGCTCAAATAACGGCTGAATAATACTGGGCATGAAATCGAGTCAAACGAAGTCTTTTCCGGAGCTCCACCCTCCATACTTGCAGCGTCTCATATGCTCCGAGATGTTCATCTGATGTTGGACTTGTTGACTCGCGACAATGCTATGCCTCGCCTTCCCTTCACGACGTGTCCTCATGGTCTCTGTACTTTCGGATTAGCATTGTTGGCGCATTTCCCACACACACACACTTTCCTCCTTCGTACTTTTGGTTACTCTGATCAACCCACCACATCACATGGCTCGAAACGGTATTTTCCAGGAGCAGGACCTGGCTGGAAAAGTGGCAGTCGTCACGTAAGCAGCCCAAGAGCTGGTTCCACTCGGCCCCGGAAGCTTGCTGACCGGGACTTGGAAACCGTAGAGGAGCCACGCGAGGGATCGGGCGCGGTATCGCACTTCAACTTGCCAGCCGGGGCGCCGCCATCATCGGCACATGCTCCGCCGAGTCTTCGCTCGAGAAGATCGACACGCTCAGGGCCGAGGTAGCCGCCCTATATCCGTCGAGCTGTGGCGTCTCGCCGCCCAGGATCGCCGGTGTTGTCGCGCCCCTGACGAAGCCGCAGGAGTGCTCCGCGAACATTGTGGAGGCTGTGGCGTCGAACGGGGGAAACCTCAACATCCTCGTCCAAAACGCGGCCGTCGTCGAGGTCGCGCCCGTGGGGATGATCACACAGGAGCACGTTACACGCATGCTCACGGCCAACATCGAGACGCCAGTGTTCCTCGTCCAGGCTCTTCTTCCCTACTTCCGTCCGGATAGCCGCATCATCAACATCTCCTCCGAGGGCGGGCGAGATCCATCGCCTGTCGCCTGTACGTAAAGTCTCTTCCCGAATTACGATCTAGAGCTCTGACATTCTCTTACTTCAAGTGGTTTACAGCGGCTGCAAGAGTGCGCTCGAGTCCATGACGAGGGTCTGGGCTGATGCTCTGGGGACGCGTCCCGGCATGGAGCGGACGACTGTGAATGCTGTCGCCGTCGGCAGTAAGAGCCAACAAGAACTATGTGAGAGAGTGAGATGTTGCTGACTCGAATGGGCTAGTTACAATGACGGAGCTAGCGTCTCAGATGCCCGATATCCCAGAGATACGAGAGTATCTGGAACAGAAGAAGCAGGCCTGCAGCGTGGGAAGACGCCTAGGCGAGGTGGATGATGTTGCTGAAGTTGTAGGGTTCCTAGCAAGCGAGAAGAGCCGGTGGGTGACCGGAAGCGTTGTGTGCGCAAATGGCGGGACCGTAAAAATCCTATAGCGCGCGAATTGACAAGGGCCCTGTTATTCCATGCCTACAGGTCGAGTATTTTACATCCCCTCTAGCCATACTAGCTCACTTCTCGTACTATTTGGTATTATGGCCATTATCCCCCACCGTTTCTACTGTTCGTTATTATCGCCGATGTCCGTCATTATCTCTGTCAGCCGCCGTTGCATCGCTGTTGTCGCTGTCCGTCGTCGTTGCTGTTGTTGTTACTTTTGCCGTTGGTGTCGTCTGTCGTGGCAGGAAGAGATGAGATACCTAGGTAACCAACGTGGCGGTAAGTGTGGTCCCTGGAATGGGGCGTGGAAAAACAGTTCCCATTAACAAGATTGGCCGTCAATTGTCATCAACGATGCGATGATCTTGTAAAGCTATTGAGCGAATATTCTCAGTGAAGTTGTATTCAGACTTTCGACCCTCTGTAATAGAGCCTGCCGTGAATAATCACTAGCCGGGGGCTTAGGGGGGGTTCAGTGTGTTAGGTAATGAGTGACCATGCATAGCTACAGGGCAATCTGGGCGACTTGGATCAAGCAACCGCCCTGTAACCACAGCGAGTCAAACAGGAACATGGGTGCGTACCTAGTTGGACAATTGGAGTTAACCAATTGTCCGAGAAGTAAAGGCCATCACTCATTCAAATTCAGATAGTAAATACGCTGTATTGAGTTAGCCAAAAGGTGCGTTGAAGCTATGAGAAGTATTGGACTCATGGCACTGGAACTTGAGGTATGTTTTGTGAAAAGAAGAACAGGAAGTGAAGTAAACGGAATTGTCTGCTAGTCTATACATCTATTGTGCCCCCTAATCATCTCCTTTAACAGAAGTTTGAATCAATCAAGCGCCACCAACTTGCTCTTGTCCGCAATTCTAGCAGCAAAAACCTCCATCGGAACCGCGGCGAGAACTTCCAGCAGAGCAACGGTCGCCTGCATCTCCCGAGTAATCCAGTTCCTCACCTCCAGCGCAACAAGCGAGTCCACGCCGTACCGGTACATGGGCCGGCCCGGGTCGACCTCGGACGGCGGCATGAGCAGAATGTCGGCCACCTTCTTAACCAGCGCATCCGTGATGATCTCCAGCGCCTGCTCCCTGCTAGATGCCTCAGCCAGCCGGGACGCCACCGACACGGAGTCCGACTTCCCGGCCCCGCCAGCCCCACCCGCATCGGTGCTCGTCACGGCCAGCGGCCCGAAGCGCGAGATGCCAAAGTACCCGGGCTGATCGAGACCATGAGCCGCCATGATGTCCGCCGTGCCCAAGCCCGTCGTGACCTGCGCCGGTGGCCAGGATGCCGGGTCGTCACTCTTCTGCCTGTTGATCAGGCCCTTGAACAGCGCGTGGAAAGCCGGCTCGCGGATACCGAGTGTCTCCTCCCAGAGCAGGAAGTTGCCCGTCGCGCCCTGCTCCGCCAGCACGCCCACGTCGCGCATGATGCCCAGGTTGACCGAGACGGCCTTGAGCCCTTGCGCGCGGCGGTAGCGTGCGAGCGTGTCCTGGTACGTGTTGCCGGCCGAGTACTGCGCCTGGCTAGGGTAGCCGTACATGCCCGAGATGGAGGAGCAGATGATGAAGAAGTCAAGAGGGCGGTCGTGGTTGAAGTATTCGTGAAGGTTCCAGGTGCCCTGAACCTTGGGACGCAGACCGGTCCGCCACCAGTCGTATGACATCTTCTCGAAGACAATGTCGCGGAGGGCCATGGCCATCTGGACCACGCCGCGGATGGGAGGCAGCTCGCGGCCGCAGTCGTCGAGTGCCGTGAGGAACGACGCTCGGTCGGAGACATCGCCGCGGTACGCCCGGGCCTTGGCTCCCATACGGGTAAGCTCGTCGAGGAGCGCCTCGGCCTCTGGGGTGCCGTTGCCGGACCGCGAGAGGAAGGCGATGTTGCGAGCGCCGCAGGAAACAAACTGCCGGGCCAGACTGCGGCCGAGACCGCCGAGACCTCCAACAAGGAGGTAAGTAACGTCCGGGTCCAGCCTGAGAGAGTCCGCAGCCTTCCGGAGAACCGGTGCCGGCGCGTCGTCCGTGAACGAGAGCACCATCTTGCCGCGGTGCTTACCCTGCTGGATCGTGCGGAACGCATCACCAGCCTGTCCGACAGGAGTCACAGTCAAGGGGCTCGGGGCGCGGAGCGTGCCCTGGTGCACCAGCTTGAAGGCCTCATCAAGAATGGCGCCTAGTGCGGCCGGGTCCTCTTCGTAGAGAGTGAACTGGTTGAAGAAGGTAAAGGTCGTGCTCTTCCCGAAGGGTCTCATGTCCAGTCGCGTGTTGTCTAGGATATCCCGCAGGCCGATCTCTACAAAGGTGCCAAAGGTGGCGAGACACTCCCACGAGGTCCGCAAGAGCTCACCTGAGAGCGAGTTGAGCACGCAGTCAACGCCGCGACCGCCCGTGACACGCTTCACGCTCTTGGCGAAACTAGCGTCGCGGGAGTTGAAGATGTGCGCTTCGGGGAGGCCGTAGGTGTCGATGAGCAAGCGGCGTTTGTCCTCGGAGCCGACGGTCATGTAGATGGTGAGACCAAGGTGGAGAGCCACTTGGACCGCCGCCTGGCCCACACCACCCGCCGCAGCGTGGATGAGAACCGACTTGCCCTTGGTGAGCCTTCCAAGGTTGACAAGGGCGTGGTACGCTGTCGTAAGGGCGACGGGCAGGCCAGCGGCCTCCTCAAAGGACATGCTGTCCGGGATCCGGGAGACGATGCGGTGGTCCACCCGGATCCTCGTCGCGTGCGTGCCGACACCAAGGAAGCCCACACGGTCACCCACCTTGAAGCGACCAGCATCCCTACCGACACGGAGGACGACACCGCTGCCCTCTTGTCCGAGAACGGACATTGGGATGAGACCCATCGCGGCCATGACGTCGCGAAAGTTGAGACCAGTGGCTTTGACCTTGATCTCGACCTCGTGATCGGCCAGCGGCGCTGCGAGCCGGTCGTCATCCATGAACTGAAGCGTGTCCAGAAGACCGGGACGGTCGATCGAGAGCCGCAGGTCCTCTTCGGGCCCGATGGGTGAGAGCCGGGTCGAGTCCTCGAGGTGGTGCTTGATGGACTCGTTCTCCTCGAGGCTCCGGTAGATTCTGGTGACTTGCAAAGTTCCGTCACGCTCGTGGAACTCATCATCCTTCGTAACCTCCGAAGTCAGGATCCGGGTTGCCAGCGAGGGGCCATGCTGCAGACCGGTGGCCTGGCTGAGATGAAGAACCTGGAACCGAGTACCGGCGATCTCGCTCTCGATGCAACGCGACAGGCCGTCGATGACACCGAAAGAGGGGTTATCGCCGCAGGTAATCCAGAGAAGTCTCTGGTAGGCCAGCGAGAGCGCCTTGATGACTTCGTACTGGTCCTCCTTGAGATCATCGAGCAACGGCTGCTCGAGCTCGAGCAGGGAGACGAGGTGCTCCGTCTCGGGAACATCATCCTTGGGGCCGTCCGCTAGAGTTCGCGTGGAGACGGAGTACCCCTTGGCAACGAGGTCCAGCTGAAAAGACCTGGTGAAGTCCTTTGAGACGGCTGACTGCGCCGTCGGCACGAGAAGAACAGCTTGGCGATCGCTCGCGGTGTTGTTGACTCTCCCGTTGGAATCGGGGGATGTGGTCTTGGAACCCTTGTACAGCGCAAGGTGTCCGTCCTTTTCGATGCTGGTGACGAGACGGAAGCCCTTGGCCTCTAGAACAGCGGCCACCGATTTATTTTTGGCGGTAGCCACAACGGCAGCTTCGGGTTTGGTCACAGAGAGAACTCGCTCCAGAACCTGGTCGAGGTTATCGACAGTGTCGACGGAGGCGGGGATGACCAGGATGTCGGCAGGGGTGACATTCTCGGGCAAGGGGGCGTCCGAGTTGCCGACCTCAAACATCTCGCCGATTACAGAGCCGTGGTCCGCCGTCTTGCTGCCGCTCGCATGGGCGACGGCATAGCGTACCTGGTTTCCGCGAACAGTACCCTCCGGCAGCTCGGAGATCACCGAGTTGGCGACGGCATCGTGGTCGGGAACCACGTGGAGCAACGAGGCTGCCGCATTGAGATGAAGAGCCATTCGGATGATCTTTGAGCTGTTAGCTTCGTGAACGTTAAAGTGACGGTAGAATGTGGTTAACACTTACCTCGGCCAGCCTCTTACTCGGCTCGATAGACGACACTACGCGGTTGACCTCTTCAGGCTCCATCACGTCGAGCGCGTAGTTCCAGCGGACCTCGGACGTAATGTCGGTAGGGTCGACCTCGTTGCTCTGCTCCCCTCCCTTGCCGCCGTCGTCCATGTACAGCTCCGAAACGCGGAAGTCTCTGACGACGAGGTACGGCTTGGAGACGTTGCTGTCGAACATGAACATGTCGGCAGATAGGTCGTTGAAGCCGAACCGCTCGGAGAGACAGAGACCAGGCAGAATATCGCCGACATTGCCCGGGATGTCGACCAAGACCTCGAGCTCGGTGAAGTGGACCGGCACGAAAGGCTTGGTGAAGACGAAGCCACCCTCCGCTCCGCCCTTCCAGGTGCTGCTCAACCAGCTCTGAAAGACGGCATCGAGAGTCGCGCCATGGATGAGGAATGGCCGCTCGAGCTGCCCCTTGCTGAACGTCTCCCCGATGTCGGTGACCCGGACCTCGAAGGTGCTCTGCCCATCGCCGACGCGGCAGTTCTGCACGCCCTGGAACGCCTCGCCGTACTTCCACGCCGCCTTGTTCATGTGGTTGTAGAAGTCCTCCTTAGCGTACTCGAGGGTGCACTCCTTGTGAACACGGTAGTAGTCCTGGACCCTAGAAGCTCCAATGGCGGCGTCCTCGTCGGCCATCTGGACGCTCGTGTCCTCGGCGTAGTCGATGGTCATCAGGCCGCGACAGTTGTCCCTAAGCTGGTCACCACCCACGCAAGAGGACATGGTAAATTCCCACCAGGCAGCCGGGGTGGACCCAAGAGTCGACGAAAGGTGAGGGCGCATGTGGACGATGACTTCGGTTGCGACGCCCTCTGGGAGGGCCATGGCAGCGAACAGCGAGACGTCCCGGAGCCGGAAGGCCCTGGCTGTCTTCCCGGGGGCCACGAGCTGCCGGCTCGCCTCGAGGACGATGCTCGTCATGCCGGCTCCGGGCAATAGCACGGTGCTGCCAACCATGTGTCCACGCAGCCAGGGCTCATCCTCAAGCCGCAAGAAGCTCCGCCAGACTTGCTGCGTCTCGTCCATCATGGGCACTGGAGCGCCGAGGAGGCTCCTCGTGGGGAACTTCTGTGCTAGCAACTCCTTGGCAATGCGGGAGTCGCACCGGAATATCTTGGAGTGGTTCCACGGGTACGGCGGCAGGTTCGTGAACAGCTTGCAGTGATCATCTCCGTTGACTCTCTGGACATTAACGGGGACGCCCTGGGCAAAGAGCTCGGCGCCGAGCTGCAGGCTGGTGTCGACGGCGCTCTTGAGCCTCGTCAGAACCGACTTGTAGTCGACACCGCTGATGCCGTGGTGCGAGAGGATCTGCTCGATCGGGCCGCCCAACGCGCTGTGCGGACCGAGCTCGATGAGCATATCGACGGTGTTCTCGCCGGTAGCCGTCGGGGAGACGAGCTCCTTGACGGCCTGCTCAAACAGCACCGGGGACACGAGGTTGCGGACCCAGTAGTAGCTCCCAAGGAGCTCAGGGGCCGTCTCGTTGCCAGTGACGCTGGACACCATCGTGACCTCTTCCGTCTCGGAGCTCTTGGGCTCAATGTCTGCAATCAAAGACGCGTAGTCCGCCGCAGCACCCTGCATGTGGCTTGAGTGGTAGGCGACGTCGACTTGAAGCATGCGGGCGAAGACCTTTTGCTTCTCGCAGAAGCCGCGAAGCTGCTCAAGGGCCGCTATGTCGCCCGAGAGAGTAACGCTGCTGGGAGAGTTAACGCAAGCGACGGTCGCAACGCCCGAAAGGTGACTGGACAGCGAGGCCAGCAACTCGCGGGCCTCCTTGAACGAGCATCCAATAGCCATCATGCCGCCCTTCAGCCCGACGAGCCCGGATGAGGCCTTGCCGCGGAAGTAGGCGACTGCGATAGCATCGCGGTGCGTCAGGGCACCAGCGCAGTAAGCTGCGCCTATCTCGCCGCTAGAGTGGCCGGCAACACGACTAGGGGTCACGCCCCATGACCGCAGCTCGTCGACAAGGGCGATCTGGAGAACAGTGCAGATCGGCTGGCTGATCTCCGGGTTCTTGAGGCGCGACTCGGCAGCCGGCCTCCGCAGCTCCGTTGCCGGATCCCAGTCACAGCCCATGGATGCCAAGAATGCGGCGGACCGGGCCACGGAGTCTCGGAAGACGGGGTGGGAGTCGAGCAGCTCGGCGCCCATGCCGGCCCACTGCGCTCCCTGGCCGGTGAAGATGAAGCCAATCCGGGGTGGACCGCCCTCGGGAGCCCGTGTGGGCTTTTCCGCGATGCCGGAGGTCAGCTGGTGACGGAGATCCGCGGCCGTTTCGGCGACGCAGCTGGCCCGCCAGGAAAGACCAGATCTGGCGACGGCGAGGGTGTGGGCGAACTCAGCCAGAAACTCGGGGCTCGAGGCGGCCGGGCCGAGTCCGTCGAGGTGGTCGGCAAGTGTTTCGCCAAGGCGTTTGAAGCCCGCCTGGTCATGGCTGCTGAAGGTGAACAGCCTCTTCTTGGCCCGAGGCTCCTCGTAAGCGGCGCCGTTAGGGAGGAGAAGGGACTTCCAGTGGTCCGGGTTGAACGCCTCGAGCACGACGTGGCCGTTCGTGCCTCCCATGCCGAAGCCGCTGACGCTCATGCGCTTGGTCTTGCACATCGGCCAGGGGGTCAGCTTCGTGGGCACCGCCATGTTCCACTTGTCGAAGGGGATCTTGGGGTTGGGCTTGTTGTAGTAGATGTTGGGCGGGATGAAGCCGTTTTCCAGGGACAAGACCCCCTTGATTATGCCAGCAACACCAGCTGCGGCTTCGAGATGGCCGATCTATCACGGCGTTAGTTGACCTTCTTGTGATGGGTGTGATGGGCCGATGGATTGATATTATCCACATACATTAGGCTTCAAGCTGCCTATCCAGAGCTTCCGCGACTTGGAAGCTCCCGAACCGATTGTTCTGTGGATGGCACCAGCTTCCTGGGGGTCGCCAGCTTTGGTACCTGTACCCTGTCGTGAAAACAAGAAGTCAGAAAAAAAGCATGATCTGGTGTGGATGGGATTCCGGTACTTACGTGAGCCTCCACGTATTGGGTGGATGAATAGTCAAGACCATTAGATTCGTAAACGTATTTGATAAGGGCCGCCTGGGCCTCGCCTGAGGGCATGGTGACGCCCTGCGTCCACCCGTCGGAATTCACTCCCGATGCGCGGATGACGGCACGGATAGGGTCCCCATCCTGGAGGGCCTTGTCGAGCCGCTTGAGGACGAGGGCGCCAGCACCCTCACCGCGGCCGTAACCGCCGGCGTCCGCGTCGAAGGACCTGGAGTGGCCCTCGGGGTTGAGAAACGTCAAGTTCGCTAGCTGGATGTTTCCGTCCGGGGTGAGCACCAGGCCCACGCCGCCGGCGATGGCCATCTCTGACTCGCCGGACAGCAGGCTCTGGCAGGCCAGGTGAGTGGCCACAAGACTCGACGAGCAGGCCGTCTGGATGGTGGCGCTGGGCCCGTGGATGTCGAGGAAGTGGGAAATACGGTTCGAAATCATCTCCTCGCAGTTACCGAGAATGTAGTACTTGGGCCAGTTGGCGAAGTCGCGCGTCACCATATCCCTGTAGTCGCTGGTTGAGGAGCCGATGTAGCACGCCGTCTGGCTGCCTGCGACTTTTTGGAGAGGCATGCCTGCGTTCTCGAGGGCCTCGTAGGCAACCTCCATCATGATGCGCTGCTTCGGGTCGAATGCCGCGGCCTCGGCGGCCGTGATGTTGAAGAAAGACGCATCGAACACATAGGGGTCCTGCTTGAGGAAGTGGCCGCCCTTTGTCGCCAATGTGTTGACGCGATCCTTGCTGTTGGGGTGGTGGAATGCGTCTGAGTTCCACCGATCTGAGCTGGGCGAGTAGGCATCTAGGAGGTGGTCAGTAGAGTTGTCGACTGAAAGGGATAACTCGGAAGGTCAAAGCTTGCCTTTGCCATTCTTCAAAAGCTCCCAGAATTTGGACGGTGATGCTGCGTCGCCGGGGAATCTGTGAGTAGAGTTGTTAGAAACTGATTTTTGAATTCAAATTGCTTACTATTTTGCGACTAACCTGCATCCAATACCAACGATTGCGATGGGAATGCGCTCCTCTATGCCGGTTGAAGGCATCTTGAGTATCGTGTATACGAAGTTTTGGGTATATGAAAAGAGTTCTTATCTGGGGTGATGCGACAGGGTATTAAACAGTTCAACGGCCAAGTAAATCCAATGTTGAAAGGGGATATGATCGGGACAAGGGCTTGGGGACTGAGATGCAGCATCAAGTCAAGAGAGGTAATTAAATGTACTTGAACTTCAGTTACCTATATCAGGCCTACAGTTTACGACGCTTCAAAAGTTGTTTCCAACGCACATATCGAGTTGCGGAGCCACAATGCGGATAGCCTTCAAAAGCGGTCCAAGCATCACAACGCTCAACATCCATTCATCCATGAAGTCGGAGTCGGCGCCGCGGCCGAGTGACCGGCGACTTTGCCCGCAAACAACTCCGAGTCGGCAACTTGTTGTACGCGAAACCGAGCAAAACTTCCCAAGCTAGATACGAAGGAAGCTTTCGCCGCCAGTTTGCATACCAAATGTCCTGCCTTTTCCGTTTCGAAATTAGCCGCCGGTCACCAGGGAAGCTGGGGATCCCCTCAGCCCTGCTCCGGTCGACCTGGGGTCATCCCTCCTCAGCCCTACCCCGGGACGGTTCCGGGCTCGGGGAGATCCCCACACTTAGCCGTCGGAGCTACCCTTAGCACAATCTTAGCACTCCGGATTATTCGCAAGGTTTATGCTTATTTCCTCACGACACTCCGATTGGGACCAGGCCCCCCATGCCTCAGGGTCATTCCGCCTATGACGGTGCCGGCCTTGTCTTGCTTCGGGCTTACCGGCGGCAGGAGTGATCAGCCTTTGGTTGCGAGCTCTGCGTTGAGCCATACAAGTTTCAGGGAAGCCGGACGCGTCCACAGAGTGATAACAATAACTCCTTCTTGGCCGGCCCTGAGTTTTCGAATCTAGCACTCGCAAGCTGTGCCGGAGGTGGTTTCAAGGCGCTTCTGTGACTTTCACAACTTCAGATGGCAGCGATTCAAGATCAGACTCGCTTATATCGGCACGTTGTTGAACCAGCCTTAGTTGGGCTGGCACATTGGGATCCGCAGGGCAGTATTTCTTGGAGGGCTGAGGGTGATTGAGGATCGAGTTCTGAACCACCCCGTTTGTATCAAACTGCCGCATCAAAGAAACAGAAACGTCGTCTTTTCCCTCCTTGGCTTCTTTTTCCGCCTCTCACCAACTATTGAATCCCTCAACTTTGATACCGCAACACAATGTCGACATCCACAACGCCCAAGTCAGTGATTGTCACCGGCGGCGCCAGTGGCATCGGCCTGACGATAGCCCGCCACTTCGCGTCTCAGGGCTCCAAGGTCGCCATCCTCGACCTGAACCCCAGCACCGGGAATTCGGTGGCTGCTGATCTCGCTGCCGAGTACCCTCAGGCCACCGTCACCTTCCACAAGTGCGATGTCTCGTCTTGGCACGAGCAGGCACAAGCCTTTGCCCTGGTTTATGTGGCCTTTGGCAGAATCGACATCGTATTCGCCAATGCCGGCATTGCTGAGGGGATGTCCAACGCGCTGGCTACCATCAACCCGGAAGCCCCCGAGGAGCCCAATCTGAAGGTCGTCGAGGTCGATCTACACGCCGTCATCTACTGTAAGTGCATGCGTAGACCGGCGACATAGCGTCTGTCTGATTGCCTATCTTACTGACTCGATACCCCCCACTAGCCGTGAAACTGGCCATTCACTACATGGTGAAGAACGAAGTGGCCGGCTCGTCCCGCGGATCCATCATCTGCACAGCTTCCGACGCGGCCCTTTACCCGTTCCCCGTGGGGCCAATCTACTCGGCTGCAAAGGCAGGAGTGATTGGGCTCGTCCGTTCGACAGCACCGATTGTCGAGGAACACAAGATTCAGATCAACACCTTTGCGCCCGCTGCTCTTGGTATGCACTGCCCCATCAATCCGGAGATAGCTATGGCGAGCCGAGCATGACTCAGAGAGCTGACACGATGCAGTCACGAACATCATTCCTGACCCGGAGCTGTACAAGCACATGGTAGTCACACCCATGTCCACCCTGATCAAGGGCCTGCGGCTCGTCGAGGACCCCTCTATCAACGGGCAAGTCGTGGAGATTCACGACGATGAGCCCACGATCCGCGACGCGCCCTACACCTTCGTGTCAGAAGGCAGCCGTCACAATGCGGAAAAATCGTGGGAGATGTTCAAGGCATTCCGTGCGGCAACTGGAAATGTCTGAGTCGTTAGTCAAGACGAGTTCATTGAAGCGGATGGCACGGCAAGGGTCAGACGTCGATCGACATGCCCATTGGCATCTAGTAGAATCTTTAATCAGAAATGATACTTGTATCGGCGCGTGCTATTCGCGCCCAAATTATTCATGATACATTTGCCGTATTTAGGTTTGTCTTTAAGCTCAATGACCGAGATTTGATTGGTAGATTGTCATCTCATCGCAGCTGGTATCTTGGAAGCAAACCCTACCCCAAATAAACGATTTTCTTAAAACACGTCAATAACGAGGGAGGAAACCTTGCTCAACAAAGGTTATAGTCTATTATTAACCATCTACCACGCGTTGAGAAACAGAACGAGGGAAAAGCAGAGCAGAAAAACCCCCTCTAGGATACATGCAGGAACCTAACCAACAAAGGCTCAGGCGAAACCCAGCATCGATGCGTCTCATGTATGTTAAGTCCCGACGAACATTCCAGCACCCAGAGCGGAGCCCGCGAAACCAACCGCCATGGCCCACGACGCGCGAAGGCCTTCCATGTACGCCGTGATCACGTTGGGCGCCACGTCGGCCGGGAAGAGCCTCGCCAGGTTGGTAGACCCCGCGGCAAGGATCTGCCCGGCGCTGAGGCTGGGAGCCAGGCGTAGGGCCGTCTGAAGCATGATGTTGTTGAAGAGATTCTGAGCGGCCGCTACGGCAAGGGCGCCGCTGAGGAGCTGGAACACTGCGGCCGTTTAGAGTTTCCTCCCGGTCAGCCGCAGAAACATCGGAGCAGTGGTAGGCTCGGATAGACTTACGGAGGACGATGGTAGTGGCCGTGGGTATGTCTTGCGGGTTGACGGTACCTTGAACGGCCAGGACCGGAACCTGGGTTCCCAAACCGTACCCAAAGGCGACGATGATCTGCGCAATGATATACTGTGCTGTACCTGAATCTGGGGAGAAGGGTAGAAACAGAGCCGATCCTAGTACTGCGAGTGCTCCAGATAGCACGCAGTACACCCAGTCATTCTTGAACTTGGAGTAGGCAATGCTCGAGACGAGCGTGCAGAAGGCTGGTGACGTGTTGTGTTAGCTTGAGAGAACACATAAACACCTAGCCAAGTATTGTAGATGAGTGCTTACCGCCGCCAATCAACATTGGAAGTACATTGACACCGCTCTGTGCCGGCGTGAATCCTTTGACCGCCTGAAAGTAGATGGGCAGATTGAACTGGATCGAGTAGGCCACGGAACTAAGCCTGTCATGTTAAAGGAAAGTCAGTTACGTACATTCGGTACGGCTCACACCGGTAGTTCTGGTGTCCTGGCTTACATGAATGCAAAGATGCATAAAAATGCAATCTTCTGGTTGGCCAAGAACTTCGCTTGCAGGAGAGCGTTCTCGCCCATGAGATACTGCTCGAATGCGAAAATGACACAGAGCATGATGGACCCCATCAGCGTGCCCACAACGAAGCCAGAGTCCCATTCGTGCTTAATGCCACCCGACTCCATCGCGGTGACAAAAAGAGCAATGATGCCTGTGATCAAGACGACGCCGGCCAAGTCCATCTGCCGAAGAATGTCTTTCCAGTGGGACTCGACAGTCTTGACTGTGGGGGGGACTTTGAAATACAAGACGACTATTATGGCGGAGAGTGCGGAGAAGGGTATGTTGATCCAAAAACTGTCCAAGTAGTTGCAATCAGCAGCTTCTCACTCCATGGAAACAGGAATACTTACCACCATCTCCAAGAAAGCTTCTCGGTGAAGAAACCACCGATGATGGGGCCAAGAGAGCTCGCACCCGTGAAGATGGCACCGAAAGCGCCGAGAAAGATTGGCGTCTTCTCTCTCGGTGTGACAAGCGCGAGAATGACATAGACCCCGCCAGTCAGACCGGCTCCTCCGATGCCCTGGACAGCTCGTCCGAGGATTAGAATGGTGCTGTTGGGCGCGATGGCGCACACCACGCTACCTCCGGCAAAGATGGCCAGGGCACTCAGAAAGATCCATCTCGGGGTGAAGAAACTGTACAGCTTGCCCCAGGGGACCTGGAAGCTGGCAATTGTCATCAAGTAAGCGGAGCCGTACCAGCCGGCGTCCGCGAGAGACTTGAACTCGGTCGTGATGACGGGGATCGCGGTCGCAACGATCGTGGCATCAAGGGCAAACTGTTGCACGTTTTGTGTTAGTGCAGGCCGCGGATAGCCCTAAAGCTGGGTTCTGAGAAGAGGACTTGAGAAGGTTACTTGCTTCGAAAAGGCCGAGAGACAAAGCAGTCATGATGAGGACCAAACTAATGCCTTGAGGATAGTTGATCTCAACGTATTTGGTCATCTCCGGGTCTTCACCAAGTCCCTTGCCGTCATCGGCAGAGTAATTCAGACGCACCGAACCGCCGCTGTTGCCGGTGTTTGGGCGCTGAGAATCGTGGTCTTGCCCGTTTCCAAAATACCAGCTTCCCACTTTCGTGGACTGGTTACCGGACACATCCATATTCAAGGCGAAAATTCGTTCTCTAGGCTCGCTTCAACAACTAGCTCAAGCTCCAGGCGAGTGTGAGATATCTTACACGTCTTGGATCGACAGACCTACACGGTTGATCTGCACAACTATAAGACTGCTGAACTCGGGCACATCTTGACCACCGCACCAACCACCGAGGCGGCCAATCGTTCTCGGCGGTCATCTTCGATGTCGTGTCGTTCGGACTTGTCACTGAGAGGCATAACATCGCCAGTATGTTTCGGTCGACGTTCCACGTCGCTGGGGCTGGAAATGCGGGAAATGACTCGTCGGATATTATTTGATACGTGTGTTATGTGTATGGCCTGTCACCACGAGCAGCCTTGAAACTGCTGTTGGTCACAAACGCGGATAGACCTGCCATGCTAGGTTGTCTGGATGGATCATCGACTGAAACGTTGAGTGATTGGGCGTGTTCCTTCAATGGGATAGCCAGCAGACGACAGGAAGAACGATCACGAAAATAGAGTTTCCCATATCCAAAACATCGGTAGCCGACGCGGGGATACCGGCGTCTGCTAGTCAACATGAGATCGTCCCAATGCCTCTGACGTGCCGTTATGATTGCCAAGACACCCCGGTGAATGTGAAAAGTGACCGCAGGAAACTCCTTGCGTCAGGGTCCCAAGCGAGGCGTCTTGAGGGCGCAGACGAACCGGCGCACACGCGGTTGGATGGCAGATCAGGTTTCTTCCCTCCAAAACATAAACTCTAATGTCGACGGGTGTGGCACCTTCAAGCGACAGCAACTTATCAGGACCGGCATATCGACAGGCCACCCATTCTCGTCTTGGCGGAATTCCTCTCCGCCAGGCCTTTTACTTTTCCTTTTGGTAACTCTATTCCCCCGGGAAATCGGCATTGTTCACAACAACTAGAACGGCATTTCTCCGGACTCAAGCGACTCTTGCGAGTGGCCCTCTAAAACTGTGCCAACTGATTCCCGTCTTTCGTCTATTCCCTCTGCTCTCTCCTCTTCTGGACATTCATCAAATTAGACGCTGCCAAGCTTTTCCCTGAGAGCGTAATGGCGGATACAGTCCCGCAAGTTCCCGCTGAAAGTCTGACTTATCAGGTCGACTTTGACATGCGTTCCCGCAACGCGAGCATCGACTTTGACATTTCCGATGGGAAGTGCTCCAACAATCCTACCAAGAGACGCCGCGGTCCTTTGACGCGTATTGCATGCGACATTTGCAGACTAAAGAAGGTAGGTTCAAACAAGAAAGCCAACAGGAACTTGCTCGGGCTGTCCGTCGAAGAACTTCGGCTGACTTTGTATTCTGTCTGGTAGTTGAAATGCAGCGGCGAGAAAGAAGGCTGCCAGAGATGCCGGTCAAACGGCCTTGACTGCCGCTACGAAGCGTCGCCCACCTGCAAAACGAAAAGATTACCATCTGTTGGCGACTTTACACGCCAGTCTTGGGTTCAAGATAACAACAGGTTTACAACGGAGAGACCATCGGGTGTCGACGGAGATCTCGACTCGACTACGTTGGCTCAAAGACATTGTCTCCCTTTCGAGCCCCGATCATTCTCGCCGTACCAGTCAGATGCCATCGACGTGCTGTCTGCAGACGACCTAGATAGCTTCTTCACCTCAAGCGGTAAGCTTTGTAGTTTTACTCATCATAGACACCATGTAAACCACCTTGAGGCTAACGTCACATGGCAGGCAGCGACACCTTTACTAGCACAGCTACGGAAAGCCCTGTAATACCCTCGTCCAAGGTGGACTCGATACCGCTTCATGCACCACACTGGTCCAGTATATCAGCCGTGGTTCCTGACGCCGATCGGCATCACACGAGACGAGACCATAAGAGGCAGTACAGGCAGAGGTCTCTGTCTCGCAACCGCGACTGGTGCGAAGGCAGCAGTCGCTCGCGCTTCGAAGACGACGAGCCTGCATATGGGGGAGAGTCCTGCGTTTGCTACGGCCGTTCCCTGCTACAGCACGAGGACGTGAGCACAAATCTGATGTGGAGCACCCGCGGCTCGTCCCCAGCGCCGGCGGCCGAGATCCTGCGCTCCCTGAAGCGGGCTATGGAAGGCCTCGACACTCTCTTTGAGTGTCGATCTCACCGGTCGCGCCCAGAGTTCATCTCGCTGCACATCTCCGTCTGCGACATGATGATTGGTGGAATAGAGCACCTCGTCCCCCGGGTCGGAGGGGACGATCCAAACTCGGGTAGGCCTGATGATGGGGCGGAGACGTCGAGCAACCGGGGCAGCTTACACGGGTCGTCGTCGAGCAGCAAGAGTGGCAGCGCGATGTGCACACCGCAGGCTGCCTTCATGTTGGGGACCCTGGATGAGGAGGACGAGTTGCATGTGCTTCATAGCCTAGTGTGTGCTCGGGCCAAGCGTTTGGGTATTTTGATCGACAGGCTGAGCCATACGGCGGAGAAGAACGGCCGGCCGATACAGAGACATTTCGTGCGACACCTGCGGGATCGTCTGCGTTTATCATTCGGAGCTTTGAAGAGAACTCAGCCAGAGTAGACGAGAGCGCTTACAATTGACACCATAGAAGTATTGGGGAATCTCCTGTTGGCCATTGCTTCTTGCTGGGCCCTTTTTCTGTGTCAATCAGTAGTTTGTTCTGAAAAGAAATAAGAGGCACAAGGCAATGCGAAGCTCAGTTTTTGTTAAAAGAAATAAATGTGTTGTTATATTATATATACGGTGAAGAATCTTAGAAAGATTTACAGATCAAGAATGAGAAACATGATAATAGGTAGACTAAAGGAGTGTCAAGAAAGGTAAGAGCCTCAAGCCATTTTCCACCCGTGATCGTCATCCCGGAAGTCTATGGTTGAAAGCGAGTGGGTCCATTGCTGGTGGTGGACTCGAGCTGAGCCGAGGGCTCATCGGCCTATTCGAGTCTAGTAGTGGCCCTTGTTGCCGCCGTTCTTCTTGTCGTCGTACTTGTTGTCGTTCTTCTTGTCGTCCTTCTTGTCGTCCCACTTGTTGTCGTTCTTCTTGTCATCGTACTTGTTGTCGTTCTTCTTGTCGTCGTCGCATTTGCCCTTCTTGTTGCGCTTGCAGTTCTTGTTCTTGCCGTGGTCGGAGTCGGAGTCGGAGTCGTCGCACTTGCCCTTCTTGTTGCGCTTGCACTTCTTCTTCTTCTCGTAGTCCGAGTCGGAGTCGGAGTCGGTGCAGTTGCCCTTCTTGTTGGTGCGCTTGCACTTCTTCTTGCGGTTGCGCTGCTCGAGCTCGCCGCTGCGGGCGACGATGTCGGCTCCGGCGATGGCCAGGCCCTCGGCGCGGGTGTTGATCTCGGTGGATCTCTGTGAGATGTGTTAGAATGCTGGGCCTTGATGGATGTTGCTGCGTCGCGGTGGACTCATACCTCGGCGAGATCGGCCTCGACCGGCTCGGCGATGGGAACAGCCATGGCGGCGACGGCGAAGAAGGCCATGCCGATGGTGGCAACCTGTCCGAAGGTAGGGATATGCATTTTGATGGTTGTTGGGGTGGAAGTTGGTTGGTTAGAGAAAGTGAGTTGTAAAGAGAGTGGATTGTTGGTAGTGAGTGATTGTGTTGTTTGTAGTTGTAGTAGAGTGAAGTGATTGTAGAGTGAGTGTGATGAGGAAGGAAAAGAGAACCTGATGGACGGGATCTTTCGAGGATATTTATAAGATCTGATGCTGTCCTGAAATGCTTCGAAACCGCTTGTTTGTTTTTCTCATGGTTCCTGGTTTCCCGGCCGTGGCCCAGCATTGCGACCAGCTGGAACAGGCCATGGGCGAATGCAGCCACAAGAGTTGCTCGGACGTTGTGGGAGATTCGATCCGGTCTTGGCCATCCAAACGAGCGTCGAACTAGAACAGTGCGGAACCATTTCTGTCGACTTGGCAATGTGAAAGTTCGACCTATACGGAAATGGCCAAGATCCAAGCATCTGGTGCGAAAATGTCCATAATGGCTAAAAATACGCTGTGCTTTCTGGGCTGGGAGCTGAGGCGTCTGGCCTAGCCGGTAAGCTTCATGAGGCTCAAGAACAATGCTATTCTTCGCCGGTTGAGCCAATTCCACCACGAGTCTTGTCCAACATCGAGTTCATAGTTTCTAGCTTCTGAATGCAATGAAGTGGCTTCTTCCTGCAGTGGCAGCGTGGGCGATCATTAGGTGCACCTTTCGACGCATTTCGAGGGTCAGAGCCAAAGCCTGATAGACGAAGCAGGTTGATCTATCGTGCTAGAAGCAGAACTGCTGGAATCAAGACCAGTAATTGCCCTTGCCTACCTATGCTGGTGTTGTCACAATGTCATAATCCTTATGCCCCGCAGTCTCAGCACCCCAAGGATCATTAACCGTCTGGCAACATGGAGAGGCCTCAGCAAGCACGGGATGCAGTCTAAAGCACGGCGGCCCATGAACGCCCGCTCGTCTCGTTCAGGCCAACAACCCCTTCAGCTGAGGAAAGACCTCGGACGAGCGCGCGACCCATCCCCATCCGTGAGCCATCCGACCTGAAATCAACAAAGCGCACGCCCCGCGCCGCGCGGGTCCTGCGTCTCGCACGGAGATGATGGTCCGAGTCCGCTAAAGCGGGGTGGCGTCGGTGTGGGTCCTTGGCCCGCGGTTATCCCGTCCCCCGGGTCCGCGCTAAGGCCCGGTTGGCGCCGCGCTGTCGCCGGCTTCGTCGCTCGGCTCGTTTCACCAGCTTGATCTAGAATACCACAGCTGGAGCTGGAGTGCGTGCAGACCTACCTACACTAACTGTAGCGGCGCACAACATTGCGACGGTTCATGATCGAGAATAACCATAACTTGGCACACGTCAACCATATCCAATGCTACGGTACGCTGTTGGGAACCAAGACGTACCGAGCTATTCTTGGTATCTCCCCCAGAATAGCCGCTTCTTGATTGTTTTTTGTTTGATTCTGGGAGGCCTCGTGCTTTGTGGACGGACCGATCGCCGCCCAACTTGGCAACAGCACGTCTGTGAAGCTCACTCGTCAAACCCGCGATGTCAATCGTGAGCCCTGCTCACTTCCGAACAGTCACAGCAACAAGGAGCAACAGCGTTGAGAAAAATTTGTCCTTTGGTTTGACTCTGGCTGGGTTGCTCATCTCAACTAATCTCCGATAGCTGCAGCGATCGTCGAATGGAGCATTGGCGTGCCAAGGAACCACGATGTGGGTTTCGGAGACGCCCTGACCGGTCGACTCTGCGGTGAGCGCCGGGGAGCCAAGATTTACGCTTTTCAGCTTTGAATATCAAGGTTCAGGTGGATATTTCATGTCGTCTATTACCAGCATGTAACGAACAGTATATGTTCAGTGTCTATGGATCACACCAAGTTCGTCCTCAGTTGTTTACATCATATGTCTTCTTCAGGCCGAGTCTTTCTTCTTTTAAAATCGGGGTTTCAGTCCTCGATAAGGTTGTTGCGATCACTGATTTGAGTCAGTCAAAGCGACTTTGTGGACAAGGGAGGATGGCATACGGCAACTCAAAGTTTGGCAAGAACCAGGCCAGGATCAAAGCTGGGGCGGAGGCTCCCACGGCAGCGTAGACCGTCGACCTCATGACGTCGGAGAACTTGATCATAGTTAGTCTAGAAATCCAACGGAGGTATCAAACGTGTATCTTTTAGTGACTCACGGCATGGTTGATGGCCGTTCTCTCGGGGGTCCCCCATGCTGGTGCCGTCCCCACGATAGAGTCGAACAGGGAGTCAACCAACTGCGATGACGCACCGGCCCCGAGATATCTGTACAAGGTTGGCTTGAAAGTGTTGGTGTAGATAGCCCCGGCAATACAGGCCCCGACGCTCCCGCCGATGATGGAGAAGCAGATGACGAGGGCGGTGATTTGCGGCATCTCCCGGTGAGGCACGACGATCTGCGCCGGCACGAGCACCGAGAGCTGCATCACGCCGGACCCCAGGCCCTGCAGGACCTGCACGACGAATAGTTCCGCGACCGAGTTGTCGGCTCCTCGCAGCCGGAGCATGACCCCGTACCCGATCATCCGGACGACCGCCGCCGCGATGAGGAGCCACTTGTAACGGCGAGTGTATGCCATGGCGAGACCGGCGGTGATGCCCGTCAGGCACTGCACCACGCCGTTGGTGTACTGCAGGAATGTCGCGTCCCGTGGGGCAAAGCCGCGGGCGACGGAGGACCAGGAGTAAAGGTAGGTGTGCGTGGCGGAGAAGCCGATCGAGTCGCTCGCGATGAGGAAGAGGCAGAGGACGATCGTGCGGTTGCGGAAGTAGCGTGGCGGCATGATCGGGTGCGTCGCGATGAATCGCTCGTACACGGGCAGCGCGACGAGGAGGCACGCGCCAAGGACGATGAGGACGATAATGTACGGTGTTCTCCACGCGCTCGCACTTCCTGCGGCGAGAGTGAGTGGCAGTAGTAGCATTGCGAAACCTGCAGCGAGCAGGAGGGAACCGCCGAGGTCAATTTGAGCGCAGAAGTCGTGCAGAGTCGTCTTGCAGGATGGGACGAGGCCGTTCTTCTTGGCTACGCGCTGGTAGTATAGCAAGGTCGCGGTGATAAAGGCAGCGCCGACGGGCATGAGAATAGCAAGCATGCCGATGCCCCACCGCCAGCCTATGCCGCCAGGTCTCACAACGTCCTCGACGATATATGCCGCAGCCCATGGCGTGATGAGAAAGGGGAAGAAAGAGAATCCGATAGCAAAGCCTCGCCACCGAGCCGTTGTGATGTCGGCGATGACGATGTCGTTCATGATGTTGGTGCCGGACTGGCCGACGGTGTAGAAGATGGCACCCGCCGCGTAGGCATCGAAGCCCCTTGCGGAGGCCATGAGAATGTAGCCGAGGATGTAGAATGACACCGTCATGATGTACGTCTGCCCTCGGCCGATAACGTTGGACAGCTTGGCTATGGGCGGTTTGACGACGGCAAAAACGATGCCGCTGGCGGTGCCGAGCGTCGCCACCTTGGACAGTGCTGAGAAGGAAGATGTTGCATAGTTGGCGTAGATGCTGACGGTTGTGTTGTCAATCTCGCTGAGGATCAGTTAGTCGGGAACATCGCGGGCATGGCGGGGAGGCACGGAATTGGCACTTACTAGACAATCATCACCAAGGCAAGTCTGCGAAGTATCGAAAGGTTAGCATCAGCATAGCGATAGGAACTCATTCAAGCTTTCAAGAACCGACCCGGTGATAACCAGCCATCTTCCTTTCTTCCCCCATATCGCCTGTGCGGCCTCAATAGTGCCGACACCCGACTCGACCGGCTCGCCGCCGTTTCCCTTCCTGTCCCGGTCAAGATCACGAAGAGCGTGGCCCTTGTCCGCGACCTCGGCGTCTCGGGCGGCATCGTCGACGGCGTGCTCGGGAGGGCCGTCGTCCGAGCGAAAGTGCCCCTTCAGCGACCGGATAAAGCTCATATCGGCGGCATGAATCTGTCGCGTTCTTGACGCGCTTGGTGCTAGTCAGGGACGATGAATTGAAGTCGGTTTTATTGGGTGGAGTGGCCTGAAACTCACGGGATTCCGGTAGGTCGGGAGACAGGTGGCAGCTCTGACATGCTTTTGAGTCATGACGGAACGGCACTGGACGTAAGGTTATCTCTTGAGACGATCCCTCTTCCCCTCCCCGTTGCAAAAGTCAAAGATAAATGACGCCGGTCCTGGGTCCGAGTCGGCGGCCACACACCCGTCCTATCAAGGATCGGCACAGTTTGGACCGACGGACATGCGAACAAACTTTTGGTTTAGTGTAGTGCCCTGGAAGACGCCCCCGCGGCTCGTATCTGCCGCCGGATGGTGCAATTGCGCGGGGTTGCTCCTGGAGGAGGTGGCCTATCACATATCGGCCATTGTCATCATCATCCGGTCTTGTGACGGTGTTTCATGAAAGTTCTCGATGGCCAAGGGTGGAGGATTGCAGTTCGCGGGATGATCTTCGTCCAAGTCTCCTTGCCTTTTAAGAGGAGGTTCAATCTCCATACCAGAGGGGCTTCGTGTACTTCACTGAGGGGCAATGGAGGGCACTTGTCTCTTTGTAAGTTGATTTAGAGTTGAGGGACGGAGAGATACGCCCTGGAAACGTCCGTTGGCATTCACTCAACCGGAGCAGCCCCCCCACAGCAATAATGGCGGGCGCAGTAATTGTCCGACTTAACGGCCGGCGGTTCACGCTAATCAGATGGTTCAGGGCCCTTGGATCCAGGCGGGCCGGGGTCCGGGGGCCGGGAAATAGGTTGAATCCGCCCGCCCGTGACTCCCGTGGGCGACCCATCGTCATATGCCTTGCACGGGGTGACAATTGAGCTTGGAAACAGAACAAACAAAAGACTTCCCGTTGACTGTTTCCTCGGCAAGCTGTTGCTCGCGTCAGTCTCAAGTAAGCGTAAGCAAGTAAACGTGGCCAAATGAGACGACGGTCGGGAGAGAACTGACACAGGCGCGCCCTGGAAACCTTCCTGACTCTCTCTCCCGGTTCTCATGTCGCGTGGGGAAAAACAGAGGAAAAACATGGGCAATTGACTTCAGCCTCCTACGTCTCCGTGCCCTAGCCCTCCCTCAGTTTTCAGGTCGTATCTAGCGAATAAACACGAGCGGCCCGGATAGGCAATGTCAGACAATCAGATGAAAAAGATAATGCAGGGAGGGCTGGGCAAGACCCTCAACGGCCTTATCTATCGTCCCAACCAGCGGCCTCGACGAGTCGGGTCCAAGGCGGCCAAGATGCTCGAAGGATTCACACTAATCCCGAACAAGCGAGACAGCTGAGGCCATGCTGCATTACTCTTCCCGGTCCGAAGGTCCCAAGAGATGGTGTCCCTGGCCACATGGTCGGCGATCCGGAAGAGAGAGGGAAAAAAAAACGAGAAGAAAGGTGAAGGTCCCCACAGAAGGAAGGGAGTTGGGTGAAATATTACAACTTGTGCTTCCCTCCCTTTTCCCTTTCCCGACCTGCCGTTGTCAGACTGCAGGCCGGTGTCCCCACTACCGAGAGATATAGATCACGATACGAGTTTACACTAGTTATTACCCCCCCAACACGATGGACTCCAAGTCTGTCGCCGGCGTTTCGGCCGACCCCATGCAGCGGAGACGTCCGAGGCCCACGGCAAGAGCCGCCGTTACCGCCGGCGCGCTGTCGGTGCTCGGCGTCGTAGCCCTCATCAGAGGCAGCTTTGTCTCGGGCCCTTGGCCTGCTGCACACCGGCAGGCTCCGGAGCAGCAGCCGTCGACCGGCTGGAGCTGGTCAAGCGTATGTTCACCGGCGCCACCCCGGGGCTTTCATGCTGACGGTTGCTTAGATCAAGCCAAGCCGGACCCTCGAGTGGCACAGCTGCTTTGAGGATGGGGAGTACGACTGCGCCAGGCTCGATGTTAGTATAACTCCAAGAGTCCATTGTGGATCTCATTTGCTGACAAGTCTTCTTAGCTTCCTATGGATTGGCTCGAGCCTTCGGACGATCGTAGAGTTGTCCTGGCCGTCACGCGCATTCGTGCTACAGATAAGTCCGACTACAAGGGCCCTGTCATCTTCAACCCCGGCGTATGTGTACTTGAGCCCTTGCAATCTCTCGGTCAACTGACAACGATAGGGGCCAGGCGGTTCTGGAGTCTGGTCTTTGAAGCACCACGGCAAGTATCTGCAAGAAATCATTGGCGTGAGCCATGTAAGTAGCCACTCGGAATAGCTTCCCACTCGCCATGTTTGCTGACAACAACCCCAGGACCTGATCAGCTTCGATCCGCGAGGCAGTACGTCCCACTACACCCCAATCCTCATCCTCCCTCACTAAACCTCAACAGTCGGCGCCTCCGTCCCAAGAATCGAGTGCTGGTCCTCCCCGCAGCAGCGCCAGGTCTGGGACCTCCAGGCCCCGGGCCTCCTCGACGCCCACGAGGGCGCCATGGCGGAGATGCTCGTCCGCGGCAACGCCTACTCCCAGGCCTGCGAGAAGGCCATGAGCGCCTCGGGCATCCTGCACCACATCGGCACCGTCTCCGCCGCGCGCGACATGCTCGAGATCCTGCACCTTTTAGGACGTGACAAGCTCAAGTACTGGGGCTTCAGCTACGGCACCGTGCTCGGCGGGGTGTTCGCGTCCATGTGGCCGGACAAGGTCGAGCGGCTCGTCAGCGACGGCAACGTCGACTACCGGGAGTGGTTCAACTCGCAGCACGTTAATTTCTTGCACGACACGGACCGGGTGCTGTTTGCGTTTTACGAGTTTTGTAGGGGCGCTGGGCCAGAGAGATGTGCGTTCCACGAGACCACCTCGCAGGCCATCGAGGCTCGTCTCGAGAGGTTGCTTGCGGAGCTCAAGCGAGAGCCGGTCCTGATCCCGGCCAACGACGAGGACGGGCCCGACGTACCCACGCTGGTGACGTACTCCAAGGTCAAGATCCTGCTCTCATCGACGCTGTACCAGCCGCAGTACCAGTTCGAGAACTTTGCTCGTATTCTCGCTGCGCTGGAGAAGGGGGATGGTAGGCCGTACTACGAGCACTACAACCCCGAGAAGCCCGCGCCGGCGCCGCTGTGTTCGCCGCGGCCCGTCTCGCCGTTCGAGCCGTTCCCCGTCATCCTCGAGGGCACCGACGACGCGTTCCCCGTCATCATGTGCGCAGACCATCTGCCCATTTACAACCTGACCCTGGAGGAGGCGAAGAAGCAGTCTGAGGAGCTCATCAAGCTCAGCCCTGCGACGGGGTCTCTCAACGTTCCTTACTCTCTGACTTGCACCCAGAGAGTGACCCGCCCGAAATGGCGGTTCGACGGTGAGTCTCGCATTCTTGACCTTTGGCCGGATGCCGTCTAACGCCGAAGCAGGACCCTTCGAGGGGGAAACGGCTCATCCCATCATGTTCATCGCGAACAAGTTCGACAACATCACGCCCCTGGTCAGCGCGCGCAACAACTCGGCGGGATTTCCCGGATCCGCGATCTTGGTGCAGAACTCCTACGGCGTAAGTGCTTCTGTATAGTTTTTCGAGAATCATGCATTGTCGCGACTGACACCTCCCAGCACACCTCTCTTGCCGCTCCCTCCGTATGCACCAAGCACTACATCAGGGCGTACTTCCAGAACGGCACCCTGCCCGAAGCCGGGACGGAGTGCGAGGGAGACTCGTACCCCTTCGGCACGGCAGTCGGTACTGAGATCCCGATGTTCCAGGCCTCTCGCCGCATTTGATTGGACCTTGCTCTAGAGACCGAGAGACGTTTCTCGTAGAGGTAGACATACATCGCGTAGACATGTTTGCCCTCGCAATAGAAGTTTACACGTAGTCTTGGTCCAGCTGTGTCGATCCAAGGTTTACAACAACCGGCACCTTACTTCTGGGCCGCGCCATTTTTTTCACGAGTACTTCCTGATATCACCAAAAAGAAGTGTTAATATTGGGTATAGTATTACAACTGCGAAATAAAGCGTCTCGCAAAACGCGGTCTGAAAAATCCTGCCTTTTGTATCCTTTCCGCCGACCGGGTATCTCCGGGTAGCTCGTACACTCCGATCTTCTCTTGGGGGCCATACGGCATGGGCCCCAGGAGACTGCTATGCTTCCGTTTCTGCAGGAGTCTATCTCGAATCCAACTCGACGATCTTCGGCTCTGCCATCTCTACCGGCACGTCTCTAGTGTCGTCATTCGCTGTGTCCCAGGGTCGGTGCTTGAGTTCTTGTTGTCGGTCTCTCGTTCCTCTGTCTTCCGAAGGATCGCGTCGTCCACCTCGCCCGGGAGGGCGTCGGGGACCCTGTCTCTCTTTCTCTAGCGCTGGCGCAGTTACAAGACCAGAATTGCCGCACCCACAACCGCAGCGATGCTAACTCCAGCAGTCACAGCCCCGGAGGAGCCATCCTTCGTGTCGTTCTTGGCGGTCCCGCCCTCGGTGGCGGTCCATGACTTGCTCCAGCTGCTCTGGAACGACTCTATCGGGTTCGACTCGGGTCCCGTCGTCTGGAGCTTCTGCACATTGCTCTGCTCCAGTCCCGGGCCGGGGCCCTGCGCGAGGTAAAAGACGCTCTCCTCGTAGTCGACGGCGAAGAAGGCAGCCTGCAGGAAGGCGCGGCCGAGCTGCCAGAAACCGTAGGACGAGTCGATGGACTTGCAGGGGAAGTAGGCGGCCTCATTCTCGACCAGAGGCGGCTTCAGCGTCAGATTGAGGAGTTGGAAGGGCACCTTGATCGTCAGGTTCTTGGATGTCCTGTCGGAAAAGACGAAGCCGAGGTAGGACGGAGTCTTGAGGAAGTCCTCGACGGAGCCGGGGCGACTCGACTCCCAGAGGTACAGCCCAGTCTTGTCGTGGAGCTTCAGGCCGAGGTTCTCGGCGAGCTTCTCGCACACGCCCGGTTGGAGGTAGATGTACGGGGACGCTGGGTTCGGGATCGCGACGATGGAGCTACCGTCGCCGCCGGCAACCTGGCTCAAGTTCCTGCCCAGCTCGTTCGGCTCCACCCAGAAGCTGCCGGAGGAGGACGCTGGGAAGGGCGAGGGGTCACCGGTCTCGACGCCCATGACGACGTCGCTCAGGACGACGAGGGGCATCTGTTCCTGCATGGCGAAGGCGCTGACCGGGCCTAGCGCACGATTCTTCTCGTAGCCGCCAAGGACAGCGGAGCCCGGGATGGCGAGCGCCGCGCTGCCCATGTGCACGCTGAAGGCCCTCCGCTCGATCTCTCCAGCACTCTTGAGCTGGTCCAGAATTCCGACGCCGGAGCCGGAGCCGGACCTCTTGGGCGTGGGTGCGAGTCCGAGGAGCCCGATGGCGGCGTCGGCGGCGGTCGAGGCGGAGTTGTCTGCCAGCCACTCCTCTGCGGCGACGACGGTCGCGTTGACGGTGACCTCCTTGCTTGCCGGGGCCTTCGCGTCGATGCGCATCGCTTCGTAGTATGCGAAGCCGGAGGGACCGCCGCCGAGAAACAGGGTGCTGAACCACGAATCGGAGTTGGCCATGCTCGAACCAGTCTTCTTGGCCGAGCTGCTGGGCTCGTACGAGCCGCCGAGGCTCTTGGTCAGGAGGTCGGTCACGCTGGAGCCGCCAGGCCAGAGGGGCGTCGTCTTTCCGTTGATCTGAACGGTCGGGGCCTGCCAAGGTCCGTCGAGGCCGATTTGCGCGTCGTCCGCGGAGTTGCTGGAGTCGGTGGTCCAGGGGAGGACGATCTGAGCGGCCGCGCCTGCTGCCGCAGCGAGCGACAGGATGCAATGAGCGACGCGCATGATGGCGATGATAGGTGATGATGGTTTAGCGATTGATTTCCATGCAGGCGATAGAGTAGGTGAGGGAATGTTGGTGTTTAAGGAAAGAAAGTACCGACTGTGGATGTAGGCACGATCAAGGGGCCAGAAGATATTATTATCCCGTCAGGGACAGTTTTCCCTTCTTCTGCTGCAGCCTGCCTGTGAATTGGCATTAGTGCGGCGCGGTAGCGAACCCGTTTAGGCATCCAACTTCCGGGGGTCCACCCATCAGCACCAACGGAAGTGTACCGAGACACCCAGCTGGGACGGGATCCATTGGTGACACGAATCCTCCAACATAGACATTCACTAGGTTGTGAGAGGCAGATTGAATTTCTTTTCAGGACTTCTGGCGACAAGACTAAGAAGACGCCACGGTTGCAGGAACACGATCCTGTTGAGCAAGAAAATGCGCTACGTCATAGTGGGCTAGAGACGAACTAGTACGAGGGCCCGGACTTCATCCCCGAGTCGGTCCCTGAAAAGACCCATATATCCGGGCTGGTGGGGCCGGAAACCCGGATAATCGGACGGAACACCATGAAGACTGAAGACAGATGATGAATGCCGACAGGAACCCCTGCATACATAGACAAACAGCCCAGGACGTTTCGAGCAACTGAGTGAGACCTCAGTCGCCCTTCATCTTGCCCATCTCAAACTCCTCCCTCTCAATCATCAACGACCCCCGCCGCGACCAGCGCTCGCTGCCCTCGTCCTCGAGGCGCTTGAGCCCGGCAAGGTTCTTCTCGGCAAACTCGACGTGCCAAGCCGCCCTCCCGGTGCGCGTCTTCTTGAGGCCCTTGAGCAGCTGTTTGCCCCGCGACCGCCACCACGTCTTGTCCTGGTACGCCGCGCACCGCCGCAGGAACATGAGCAGGAAGCAGACCTGATCGCTCCTCGCGTCCTTGAGGAGCATCTCGCAGATCGTCAGGAGGCGGCTCATCTGGATGCCCTGCTCGAAATCAAGCTTTCTGGAGGAGTCGGGGGAGAGGGAGGTGGGCGGAACAGAGGCCAGGAGGTTGGCTGTTAGGTACATGATTGTCCAGTGGATGTATATCTGCGAAGACGTTAGCATGAGTTGTTGGTGGTTGGATAGATATGCCGCCTGCGTACCTCTATCTCAGGAATGAGCTCTTTGCGCAGATCGAGGTCCTTGATGGTGCCGTACTTCTCCGCCATCTGCGACAGCTGGGCCACCGTCTCGTCTGGAGAGCTTCTGAGATTATCCAAACTGCAGTAGTGCAGTAGCACAAGTAGGTCCTTCTCGGTATCGTCGATCAACGCCAGGTCCGATTGCCTGAACGGTTGAGGCAGGCCCCCGTCTCCGCCGGTGCTCGGTCCGGCTGCATCCGGTCCGTCTTCGGCGGCTCGCTGGTTGAGAAACGGGTTAACCGCGAGAGCGAGATCGAGAAGCCCCTGCGACGGGGGCCCGAAGTCGGTCAGAAGACAAATGATGGTCGCTTCGATCGCGAGGACGGCAAAGTCGCGGACGTGTGCAGCCTCCCTGGCGTCCTCGATCAAACCGTCTAATCGCCCCGATAGCGATGCAACGTCCCGCGACACATCTTCCCCCGCGAGGTAGCGGTTGCGAAGTTGTATGGCATCGTGAATAGTCTGTCGCGTGGGCTCGGAGATGACTGGGGGGAGGTGACGGACCCAGACCGTCGTCGAGGCTAGCGTCTTCGCAACACGGGGCGGGGGAGGCGGACTGATGTGCGATGCGGCTTCAGTGTTAGCTAGCCTTGCTTTCCTTTGCGTGGAACTGTCCCATTTGGATCAGACGGTTCCCGTGGTCTCGATGGACACATACCGCGACGAGGCACCACCCATATCGGAGACGAGCTCTGCGACGGATTTCTTCACAGCAGGGAAATCTGGAGCGCCCAGGACGAACGTCGAAATTGCGAGATCCATCTCCCTCACTTAGAGACAAGAGGCAACGCAGTCCATTTTGACGTTGGAAATGGCGAGAAGCAGCGCTGCGACGAGGCTCATCGCGTATATCGTGTCGGTACCTACGACCGCTCGTATCTCGTGTCGGTAACCTCTTTCGCGACCGAGCGGCTGAGCGACGCCAAGAATTCCCATTCCAGCCATTGCGTGGTGTGCGGGCGAACGTAACGGGTGGGCGACTGAGATTGGACCGGTCGACCGTTCGCAAATCGCTCGCGAACGCCACCGTCTCGGCCGGCCATCACAAGGACGCGCGTGCGGGGGAGGAGCTGGGGTAAGACCCTACCTCGCGCTAGGACAGACATGTCTAGGTTTTTGCGTTGTGCTCGGGGTCACGAGGTGCGGGGGTTTGAGAGGAGGTGGCGACTGTGGAATGTTTGACAAAATGGATGTTTTGTGTGGTGTTGGTTGTCGTTGTGATGGCATCCGATAGACTCGGATGCTGATATATACAGAGCAGGACGGATACACCGATCCAGTCCAGTCCTTGATGATAATGATGCATGCCTGCCATGATATCGCCTATAACGCCTTTCCACTTCAAAAAATGCACATGTTCAATCTGTGCAGCTCCAGAAAATGGAGACTTTCCCATGATATCTCCCGCCTAATGATATGTGCCAATAACCGCTCGTAAACGCCGTTGCCAATGCAGTGCAGTGCGAGGTGCAGTTGATGTTGTTGATGATAATGTTGGGGCCGCGGCGGTAGTCGTGCCCCTTGGTGATGCCTTCAATATGTGGAATCGTCGGGAGACCCGGGCGACTCCCCTAGGCCTGGTTCTGGGCCTCGTAGACCTGCATCGCCTTCTCGAGCTCCTCGAGGCTCGACCGGTCGCCGTAGGCGTCGAGCAGCTTCGCAGCGCGCTTCCTTTCCTCGACGGCCTGTCTCTCGGCCTCAGCGACGGCGATGCGGCGCTGGACCATGCTCTGGCGGTACGTGTTGAGGCCGTAGCCGACAGCGACGACTGCTACCGTGGGCGGAATCCTATTGAAACCAATTTCATCAGCGACTTGTTCTCATCTTTTACTGTTCTCATCTTTTACTTCCACTCTGCGTGTTGAACCGCCCCCTGTTCGTAACCCCAGGTTTCGGAGACCGAGGGGGTGTCGGTCGGCTCGGAGATAACACAGATAGAGAGTAGACGTACCATCTCATGGCGAGTCGTCGAGGGGTCTGAAGGAAGTAGCTCGGAGGAAGGCGAGCGTTGGTGGAAAAGGATCGCGAGGCTTGTTTGAACATTGTCCGTCTATTAGACGCGGTAGTGCGAGAGGAGGATGGTTGGTATGGATTTCCGGGGTCGGATCGATATTTGTATCGTCTCTCGGGTGTAATGTACGGATATGTACGGTGAGATTGGATGGTAACAGACGGTTGGATGGTACGGATGGGAAACGCAAGGGATAGGATAGAGAAACAGTTCTTCGGGCTAAGAAAATCAAGCGCCGGGGCGGCAGAAGCGATGCCTTTCATATAATCAACCAACCAAGCCCGGTCCTCTCTGTTCTGTCTCGTCCCTCGCCCCCTTGGCATGTTCTATCTGATGAGACTGAGACCCCCCCTCCACCTCAACGGCAGCAAGCAAGCATCTCCGTAGCGTGCTATGGTAGGGAAGAGCTTCTCCGCAGGGGGCGAAAAGGCGGGATGCGCGGCAGATTTCGTGTGACACGGTTCACCCAGCCAGCCCATACCCAGATGGCGGTAGGCTCAGCACTGGACAGAGATGTGGTATCCTGGCATGATCGCACCACGGTCAGCGGCAGCCCCAATTGGGCATGGCGCCGCCATCGTTCCAGAGCGACGATTGTGGGGTGATGTCGACCGACTTGCGGGGTGGAATCGGCACAGCCCGGGTGCGGTAACGTGACTCTGGGCCATTAGTCGCCGTGATCTCTCGCTGGCCTAGACGTAGGTAGCCATCTTGTCATCGTCTATTATTACTGGCCATGGGTTGAGGGCAGCTAGAACTTAAGGGCAGCGATGGCAATGAGAAAAGCGAACCATCAGGGGCAACGAAGCACCGCAGATTCAGTGAAGCATCAGATTACAGATCTAGAGGTAACCAAGCGCAGAGGCAGGGAAGCATCAAACGCCGAAGGCTTCCCCGAGGACCTAAGGGGATGACCCCTGGCCGGACTATGTCTTGTCCATCTCAAGATCCCTGAACAACAAGCAGAGCACAGCACAGCCCCCCCGTAGACGCCATCTGCCAGGCACCTGCTTCCCAGCTATTGCATGAGCATGACGAGCGTCGAACGGTCCTTCGGGGGGCTCCGTTTCTTCCATTCCTTGCTGGACGATGTTCTAGTCCGCCTTCTAAGCGGCGGTTTTCCATCAGTCTATCATGACATCTGCTGTGGTCCGACAATAAACTGGGCATATGCGACAGGCGGCGAGACCCCTATTCCCCATCCGCATCAACGCATCGCATCGTAAGGCTCGAAATTGTGTACGCTAGTAGCTTCACTACGTAGGATGTCATCGTGGATACCATCGTAGATATCGTCCGTGGATATCGTGTTGTCGTCGGAAAGCCGATTCCACCCGCGAAAACCAGCAGACTCCACCCCAAATCGTCCCGAAGTCTTCGTCACATAGCCGAAAACCCTCGTTGATGTCATTTTCAGGTCCCCTGCTTTTTTCCTCCCTGTGCCCCACGCGAGGCTGCATTCCAATCTTGACGACGATAATGATGGGATAAGTTCCTCGCGACCCCATCGGTTTGCGCTTTGGCCCCAGCCCTTCTCTTTGCGGAAACCTTGGAAAAAGCCATCATCTCCTTTCGGCGCCCCTGTCATTGGGGTTCTCGCCAATCACTGGATAGGCAAGCTGCAGGCTGCAGCAGCAGAGTATCGCCCGTCGAGAGAGAGACCCCTGGATGCACCATGTCATTCAACAAAAGTTCCATCAATGAGCTCAACGCATTTTCAATTGCGAGTCTCCACCACCTCTCGCCGTAGACCTGGGGCCGCCTGCCAAGAGGGGCTCAGGGGGCTGTGCCTCGCGACATCACCACGCGAAGGTGCTGCGATACCATGGTAGCTGGCTCCGGGGAAGAGAAGCCACCTTGAAGGGATGACGATGCTTTATTTGGAGTTTTGTTTCAACATGTGCTTCAAGCTTGTTCAGTTCGCTCTGATTCAACCCAGCCAACGGCTTCTATTGAGGACCGATGAACGGGCCCGGGGATTTACAGATTTACAGCCACACAAGCAGCCACATCAGTGTGTGCGCCGCAGTGAAGCCATACCTACCTTAGGTAAGCAAGCTCAGTCTCCCCTTAGGTAAGCCGGTATCGTCTTCGAGAGGCCAGTGCTGTCTTAGGTAAGCCATCCCTCAATCAAAGCCTGCTGGTCTGTTCTGTTGGCGGCATCACAGGTTCATTGCCCGAGATCATAATTCCAATGAAATTGAGCAGCTCGGACTTCTCCCCTCTCCAGTGAAATTCATGCAAAAACGAGAACCATTAGGCCTGAAACCCACGACCGGCTTCACCTCTTGATCCTCCTGAATCTGGTGACCTTCGATCCGTCGCTGAGCTCCTGCTGGACCTGCTCGTGTCTATAACCAAACAACATTGGCGCAAGGACGAACCGCAGAGTGTAGTAGATGATTCCAAGGGACAGGATGCTCAGAGCGACGACCGACGACAGCCAGTACGGCAACGACGTACTTCCCTTTCCGTTGGGCGGTCTCACGAAGGGCATCACGATGAGGAACTGTCGACATTAGCAAACCCGCGTTAAACTGGCCGGTAGCCCGCGAGGGACTCACAATATTAGCAGCGAGGTAGATCACAATGAGGACCCACGGCGCCCGGAGCGTCGAGCGAAAGTTCGCCTTGTCGGTGAGACGTAACTTGACCAGCCCGACGGTGATCGCGAACAGTAGCACCGTCGTAGGGTATGATGAGAGGGACACGATGAAGTTGAAGGCATCGCCGGCCGGGGGCGCACAGATGAAGAGGATCGTCACGCCTAGGTGCAGCACCAGCGCCGAGACGGGGGTGCGGAACGGCCGGTTCTCCATGAGAAGGTCCGGGAAGGGGAGGACGCCGTCCTTGGCGAGCTCTTGGAGCACGCGGGCTGGCAAACCCTCGTTAGTAACATTCGTCGTGTGGTCAAATCATGTCTTGGTCATGACTTACGAATTGTGAAGGCGACTCCGAGGAGGTGGCCAAGCGCCGACAACGCGACGAGAGCAGGAAGCGCCTTGGCTCCCGCAGAGGGTCCGAAGACGTTCTCGAAAAGAGTGGCAGCGACAGTGACCTTGGCGGCGATGAAGGCCTCCTTGGGAACAGCGGCGAACTAGATTGTGTGAGTTTGATGAAAGTCCGTTTAACATCAGCGAGGATGCCTACATATGCGACATTCGCCAACAGATAGAGCACGGCGATCACGCCCATGGAGAGCGGCAGCGCCATCCTCAAAGTCTTCTGGGGATTGCGAACTTCGGACAGAACCTGAAGAGAAGAGTCTCAGCAAAAGAAAATCCGAGACAACATGTGACCTGAAGACGACTTACGGCGTTGACGTTATCGTACCCCTGGAAGGAGAAGATGACGTTGAGGATCGCGGAGCCGATGTTATACCCGTTGCTGGAAGTCCCTTCAAACGCGTTTGAGAAGTTGTCAGGTTTCTCGATTCTAAGGTGACCGGCCAGGGCTGCGAAGCCGCAGCAGACGATAAAGAGGAGAGTGAAGAGCTTCACTGCCGAAAGAACGTCCTGGATACCTCTGCCAACGCGGGGCGCGACGGTATGGATGCCCACGGAGAAGACGGCGCCGGCGATGGCCACGCCTCGCAGCTTCCAGGTCGTCGAGTCGACGCCGGCGGCGACCAGAATGTAGGACGAGAATGTGATAGCATTGCTTGCGGAAACCTCTGGGAAGCCGCGGTTAGTTCCCTAGGTGGGCAGAATCTCTATCAAGTTCGCGTCAACTTACGGAGAAACACGCAGTAAAAGACGTAGATGCAGGTCTGCATCAGCCTGGGGCTGAAGGATCGCTCGAGATAGTTCTTGATACCGCCGGACCTAGGGATTGCGGTGCCGAACTCTAGCATGACGAAGATGCCGCAGGTTGAGATGATGGCGCCGATGACCCAGCACATCAACGCCATACCCACGCTCCCTGACAGCTTGAAAATGGTGCTCGGTGTTGAAAAGATGCTGCGATGATCAGCATCCGTGGTAGTACGCTCTGTGTACTGCGTCCATCAACGTACCCTGCACCGATAATCTTGTTCACGACCAACGAGACTGCTCCGAAGAGCCCAATCGTCCGCTCCTGCAGGACGTTGACCTCGACAACACCCAACTGGCCATCCTTGACTGAGCTCTTGGCATCGTCGCTTGCCGAGCTGATTGCCGGAGCACCTATTCAAATGTTATTATATCATCTCCCCATTGTATTGTCTCTTTGGCTTGTCTTACTCTTAATGACGTCGCTCTCAGGTGCCATTTTCGGAACAGTTGACAACTGCAGATGCAAGACTCAGGCGCACAGCCAAGACGCGGGAGCATCGAGCCAAGCCGATCGCAACATTCTTAAAAGCTATTGATAACAGGGTCTCTACCGATATCGCCAGAGTTTTCTCTTCTGCGGGTAAGCATCAACAACCGGCTGGGTTGCCGGAGCTGGGGTTACCAAGCACGCCATACTGGAGCCGACATGTCGAATTGCACAAAACCCAGCGTCCACCGCGCAGCGAGCAACGGAATTTCTGGGGGCAGACAACCAAAATTGCCAATCCTACCTGTAGCCTCATGTTTTTCAAATGGACTTTTGATACCGGGGTTCTACAATTATGCGGCAACGTTGTCGTTGCAGTGTACGGTACGCGTTTGCATGGTCTCCGTCGGGGACGTTTCCGAGAATGTCGTGCTTTTCGCACGGGATTCGCCATCACGAACCGCGAGGGCCATTGGCCGAAATTGCCGCCTAATACGCGCAGCACCCACGTTTGCGATAGCGAAATTTCATAGGCATCAGTATTGACGATCCAGGTACCTCGTCTAGCCGTGGGGCCTCGGAGAAAGAGGCACATAGATCTGATGTCTTTCACGTCGCCTTGTCCATTGTTTCTAGAACGGTACCTCGGCTGTTTCCCATGTGAGCGGAGCTAAATGGGCTGTTCGAAGCAAGCATATAGCGATGCCCGTTGTGTGGCCGGACAACCCGCCGCTCGTCGTTGGTGGTTTGACGTATCGTCTGGCCGTCTTTACCGTTGACTCTTGGCATGGCCTTGTCTCGGAGCGAGATAAGAGGATGCGCATCTTTATAAATATCACCATGCACATTATGTCCCGTTTCGGCCCCCATGTTTGGGGCGAGTTCAATTAGGCGTTACAGTCAGCAACCCGTTCTGCAGCCACGAGAAGTGCCGTCACACAACCGTGTTTGCTTGTGCCGTCAGCCCCAGGCTGAGCTTGTTGATCCCTCCGATCGACACTCCCGGTAGCTGTAATAGGGCAAAAGTTGTCCCTGGGACGCGCCCGCGAATGCTACCGTCTTCCCGGAAGATATTGAAGCTCATTGGATTAGATGCTAGCCTGCTTACAGCTCTCCCTTCGGCCCCTTGGCATCCATGGATATCCTATCGGCACTCCAATCAGGCCCTGGCGATGTGTATCACAACGAAAGCCGCATTCGCTGACCGCAGAGCCTGAGGTGGTCAAACGACCAAGACATTCCAAGGGAGGACAGGCCAAGTTTCTGTCACCTTTACGATTGACTGTAAGTGGCCGATTTGGCCTTAAACCTGAACATCGCGAGTGTTGCATTGCAGTCGAGCTGACCCGAGCTAGGTATCTATGTGTAACGACGGTTGACAGTGCCACCCGGAGTTATGTCTTGTCTGCTTCGTGTTGGGAGGTTCGGCCGACCTGCCAGATTCTTGAGACCGTTGGCGTTCAACCACGTGCAACTATCCTGACCTCAGTGTAGATAAGACTGACCTCATCCCAGGGCCTTAAGTTGGGTTCCATCATCATCATATGCAGCACTGTTGAGATCGCCTCGCCCAGCACGACACCATGACCGCTCGAACCCAAGGAGAGTACTTTCCCGTAGAACTTGGAGGCCAGCCTCACGCTGGTGCTCCAAGCTACACAACCCCAAGCCCACGGTCCTCGATCCATTTTACAATCACTCCGCCAGATGGACCAAAACATCGTGGCCAGTATCAATATTTGCACGCACAAGCATCATACGATCAGAGGTCCTTCAGCGAACCGCAACAAATATCCCCTCTGGAATGGCCAGGAGAAGCCCAGATGAGAGACCGACAAGAGTTTGAACCCATCCCGTCTAAGCATGAACGGGCATACAAGTCTGAGTGCTCGGATATGCCCACGTCAAGGGCCCGCCAGGTTTCTGAGTTTAGCAAAGAGTCCACAGAGACACTTCGCCCAGAGAAGAGCAAGTCCTTCTGGAAGATATGGTGGCTCGAGATGGTCTGCATCTTGGTAAGCCTCATTGCATTCACTGGTAGGCAAACCACAATACACAGGTTTGATGGAATAGAGACTGACACGTATCGTCGTTGCTTCCAGCAATTGTTTTAGTACTAGACCACTTCAACAACCAGGCCCTGCCCAACTGGCCCTTCAAAGCCACTCTCAACACATTCATCGCCCTTCTGACGACAGTGGCCAAGGGCGCCTTCATGTTCCCCGTCTCCATGGCCATCAGCCAGACCAAGTGGACATGGTTCCTCCAAGACCGACCCCTGTACGACTTCCATGCCATCGACCAGGCGAGCCGCGGCTTCTGGGGCTCCCTCGTCCTCCTTTCTCGGGTCCGTCTCGGACACTTCGTCGCCCTCGGCGCGCTGCTCATGGTCATCAACGTCGTCACGACGCCCCTGACCCAGCTGGCCATTAGCTACCCTGCGCGTGACGAAGTCGCCGCCGGCGAGGACGCGAGCACGCGAGTCATCAGCGCCATCGACCTCGATCCGGGCCCGCTGGGCATTCTTGTCCGACGCGCGCTGCAGATCGGCTCTGTTCCGGAGACGGGCAGCTTCCTCGCCCCGATCCCGCCGCACCGCGGGCTCTCTGCATCGTGCGCCACGGGTAACTGCACCTTCGACCCGTACCAATCGCTCGGCGTCTGCGTCAAGATGGCCAACATCACGTCCCAGCTTCATGTTCGTGAGCTTGACGCCGCGCGTCCGGAAGACTTCGAGCTGTTCGGCGACACGGACCCGAGTAAGGGAAAGGCGTGGGCCGCGAGCCTGCCTGGGGGCATCGAGATGGGCCACCGCAGCCCGATGGCCTTCATGACGTACACGCTGAACGGGACGGACACGTACGGCTTCGTCGATGAGCCGGGGCTGGTCGGCAGCCGGGTCATCTCGGTCGTGCTGCTGCACACGACGCCGCTGTTCGATAACGTCACCTGGTACGACCCGGATAGAATGTGGCCGCTCGCCGAGATATTCGAGTACTTTGATGGCTTCCGGCACGAGGCCACCGAGTTCCTTTTCCATGTCTGCGTACAGTCATTCGAGACCCGGGTGCACATGGGCGTGGAGAAGACAGAGGTGACAGAGTCGCTGGGGCAGCCGGTCGAGCAGAACGCCGGCTTCTTCCTGAACCTGACTTGCAACTCGCTTCTCGACGATGGGACGTGGTGCAACTACAACCCTGACGAGTGGAACAAGACGCTGCGTCTGGAGGCGCCTTCCTCGGCAGACCTGACTGCAGGTTCAAACTCGTCGACAACGAATGACGGGAATGTGTTTGTAACCACCTACGGTGCCATGGAGACGATCGCCCGGCAGATGAATGGCGCCCTGGGTGGCTGGGCGGAGGCCCGGTTCAGCCCTGAAGAGTATGACAGGATGAGCGCGGCTGTCCGGCTTTACGGAACGCGGCAGTATTTCCACCAGGCCCTCTTCGCCGAGGTTCTCTTCGACATGACCTCTATGGTGAACTTGACCCGCCGAGCTGCTAGCCTTCATAACATCTATGCAAACGTGGCGACGGCCATTTCCTCAATGTGGGTTTCCAGACACCTTCTATCTACCTTTCGTTTATCTGGCTTACCTACCCTTCAGGCTACGAAACTACGAGCACCAAGCGGACAGCCCCGCCGCTTTCAACGTGACAGGACACGCTTGGAAGGAGGTTTCGTACGTCCACGTCAGCTGGGAGTGGATAACCTTCCTGGCGGTCGAGCTCGCGCTCGCTGTATTCTTCCTGGCCGTCACGATGACCATCCAGAGCCGGGCTAGGCAAGGTGCGAACCGGGACTTCGCGCACGCAGATTCGAAGGACTCGGCCCTGGCCGGTCTCGTCGTGCTCGGACACAAGGGTCGCGATATCGTGGGCGACGGACTTCGGCCGGTTTCCGAGCTAGAGAACAGTTCAAAGAGGCTGCGGGTGAGGCTCGAGGACAATGAGCTGGTTCCGGTCAACTGAGACTAGAAGGGTCGAGCTGGCAATGTGATCGAATACTGTGAGGAAGTGTGTGTTTTATGGTGTTTAATTGACGCGTAGTCTCCTGTCATGTAGCTGCGAGAGCTCATCATAGAAAGATTTCAAGTATTTCGTTAATAGTCCAAGCCACTGTTCTTGAGCCACACCCCTGGATTCCCGGATGGAACCCGCAAGACAAGGCGGCGACAGCTACATCGCCAAGAGATCGGACAAAAATGCCGATAAACGACATCTCTTGGCCATGATCAGCATTGTTGAGATTGGCATTCGTTGATCGGAGGCTGTCTTGAAACTTCGCTTCAGCTAGGGTCGTCGTCGGAACGGCTCCGGGGATGTCGTACTTTTCGCGTCGGATTCTGTCATCGTGGACCCTCACAGCCCATTGGGCAAGCGCCTTAGAGCACCGCATCTCTGGCAGAGGACTTATCCGGCCAACGTCCGACTGCGGTCCGAAGCGCTCGCATGCAATAAATAAAAAGAGACATCATAAACTAACAGCGGGAAGAAACCCGAACGAATGATACCTACATGTGAACGCCCCGGACTCAACGAAAGCCTGGCATTCGAAAAGCTGCGCTGCCAATTACACACCAACAACTATGCCTGTTGAGCTCAAGCCCTTCGACGTCCCCGGCGGGCGCTCGTACTTCGGCAACGCCTTGCCATACGGGCTGCAAGTGAGGCAGACGGAAAGCAGCGGTGGTGCGCCAAGCGTCGCCGAGTCCGCTCCAGCTCTACGGGCCCTCGGAGAATCAGGCAAATTGCAAGAGCTACTGGACCGCCACGGGGCCGTCCTGATTCGCGGGGCGGGTACCCCGTCCGCAGAGACGTTCGCCGAGCTCGTCGGCGCCGCCGAGAAGGGTCGCGGCTCTCATCCTCATGTGCAAATCGGCTTGGCCGGGAAGAGGACGCCACTGGCAGAAAACGTCTGGACTGCGAATGAAGGGTCGCCACTGACCAGATTCTACCAGCACAACGAGGTAGGGCGTGATGCGGTGTGAAGAGCTTGGACGTAACGTGTGTCAGTTTGGCTAACATCATGAATAGTATTCGAGGTACACGCGCTTCCCTTCAAACATCCATTTCTACTGCGTCAAAAAGGCGCCAAAGGGTGAGTGCAGAGAGCGCACACAGCTCCAGTCGATACACGTTGGCTGACCGTTGCTTGAACGCCACAGGCGGCGCGACTCCTATCGCCAACAGCGCCAACGTCTTCGAGAAGGTCCAGGCCGAGATCCCGGAGTTGGTCGAGCAAATTCACAATCGCGGTCTGGGCATGAAGATGGTTTTCCGGGCACCGGGAAACGAAGCCAAGGTCAACTCGTTCACATGGGCCGGCGAGCACAGCTTCGGACAGGAGCTACTTCCTGGGGACGACGAGACCACTACGAGACAAAAGGTCGAGAAGCAAGTCCGCAAGCTGACCGACGACTTCAAGTGGACCGAGGACGGAAGTCTCGAGCTGACTCAGCATATTCCTGGTAGGTTTTGTCTGATAACAGGGTTGTTATGTGGCCGACATTTCGGTGCTAATTAGACATGAACGATCTAGGTGTTCGTAGATTGCCTTCCAGCGGCAGGCCGGTTTGGTTCAACGGCTTGGTGGGACGGCATGGCATTACCAGGGATATTGGGGCTTTGGAGCCACCTCACATTGGCCGAGACGGAATGACATGTAAGCCGCTGCTCCTACAAGCTCACTTCGCGGGTGCAGACTACTGACAACATGGAAAGATCTCCCTTGCGTTTACGGGGACGACACACCAATTCCTCGGGAACTGCTGGACAAGTTGATTGACGTCATTGACAAAGAAGAGATCAGTCTAGTGCTGGAGGAAGGTGATCTGCTGCTGGTGGATAACTACCAGGTATCGCATGGAAGGGAGCCTTGGGAAGGAGACCGTCAGATGCTGGTGTCCATGTGGGATACCGGCACTCCAATTGGCGTGTACTAATGCTGAGCATGGAAAGTGCCATCGGAACATGTTGATATGGCTTTTTAGAAGCTCTCGTGAACCAGGGCTTGGTGATGTCTGGTATGCATTGTCCTCAACACTGAAGCCTGACGGAGACTTTATAGTTCATGACCAGTTAATTCCAAGTTGACCGCCTGCCATGTAGACATGTAACCGAAGCACACACTCAACAAGCCAAACAATCTCAATTACTTAGCCTCGGGTACCTGGCCATAGACAACGTGGCTGAAGCCGTTCGTGTTAGTTTCGCCTATCGCTGTAGTCAAGGAACACTCACTAGTCAATCATGGCGTGAAAGGCGTTCGACCTCATCTCCTTGCACACGTTTGCAAATAGAGCCAGCGCTTCCTCTTTGGTCCAGCCGAGAACTCCGGTATATAGCCGGAGGTTGTAGGCTTCCAGCCCGTCCAGGGCCTGAATCATGTTCATGTGCCCGATTTCCTTGAGGTGCGGATCCCTCGGCCACGTCCCGAGCGGGACTCTGATCTTCTTGTGGTGGATGTTGATGAATCCGGCATCGTGCATCCATTGCGGCAGCTGCGGTCCGGGCGCCGGGTCGCGACCGAGCTTCCTCGAGCATTCCATAAACAGCCTGTCCATCTTCATGGAGTAGTGATCCTCGGTCAGAGATCCATCGTCAGACCGGTAGAGAAGATCCCAGTCTTGGAACTCGACCCAACCACCAGAGTTCGTGTTCCTGAAATGACAGATTATTCTTCTGGCTTCCGAGGTCTCGTCATATTGTTGCTTACTCGAAAGTGTTTTTGACAAGCTTGGGCCAGTCGGCGATTGCCCCAGCCATGAAGCGGCTAAAGATGAAGTCGTATTTCTGGCCGACCCAAGGACTCTCCACATCGTCGACTTCAAATTTGACGTTCGGTGGAACCCTACCAGTGGTCAGTGCCTGGTGTACACGGCGATCTGCACAACCCGTGCGTAAAGATCACCTACCAAGTCGTTTGAACAGGGCTCAAATCGTTCCCGATCACCTATGTTTACAATATTAGCTTCAAGTGACGAGTCGCGGGTGAAACAAACCTCAGCGTCGGGAAACATGTCGGCAATCTCAACGGCCCCTAAACCTGATCAGCCGATGAACAGATGAGCTCATGAATAATTGCATGAGACGAACAGATGCCAGTGCCAGTGCCGACGTCCAGGATTCGATGCACCCCCTCTTGTTTGAGAGGTGCGTGATGAAGCTTGCCCTTAGTCAACTTTATGAGTAGGTTAGACATGAAGTCGAGACGTTCGAGCTCTTGCTAATGGCTGTCGTCAGCTGGAATCGAAACTAGCACCCCAGGAGCTGAGAGAACGCAGTTACCTCATCATTCGGTCCGTAGTATGCTGGGCTTTCATTAGCAACGTGGCTCAACACTTAAGCCGCTTGAATCCACCCGAACTTACTGCCGTGACGGAACGCATGGTAGCGCCGACCGTTTTCCGTAGGGTAATCGACCACGCTGGAGGCGACTGATCCTGTGTACGCGGAGATGGACCTGCGCAATGAGCATTCATAGTCTTCCAACAAAGTATTGAATGGTTCCTCACAGTTGGTCATCCGGAATACCGGGGCCGTCAGTTATCTGGAATGCTGTCAGAAAGTCCATAACGTATCTGTTCTTTCTCAAATCGGCGCATACCCCTTCATCGACTTCAATCGGGGCGCTGTGAGCCACGGTAATAGCTTGCGAAGAATTGGACATTCTGTCTTTTGACTTGTCTTACAAAATTCGCGTCTCTGATGTCCTGGTTGTTGATGGGCAGACTTTGCAACTGAATACGAAGGCGCAGATTACGACACGAAAAGTTTCTACAAAGGAAGAAAGAGAGGAGATGATGGGAATGAGTGGCTTCGGCTGAGCGGGCTATTATGCAAGGCAAGCATCAGGAGCTTCTGACCCGTTGTTGTGCAGTCTGCTCGCGTGCAGAACCAACAAGCACCCAGCATAAAACTCTCTTATTTCCAGGGGTCGACGATTAATCGGCCGTTGACACAGGCTCGCGAGTGGGACCACGAGCAAGAAACAAGATGCTGAGACCAATGGGACCTGAGCCGGTTTCCCGTTCCCATTCTCCTCGGCGCTGCAAAGTTTGGATCAGATTGTGGGCCTTGGTCCCTCTTGAGTTAGTTGCCGGCGCAACGGCGGAAGAAGAGGAAATCAACTCCGAGGACAGACGAACGGGAATTATGCAAGGTCAGGCATGCATTCTATAAGTGGAACGTTGAAGCGCCGCGACAGATAATGTGATTCTAACTGCATGTGACAATTTGGAGGGGAACGGACTTCCGCTTGATGACTCGTCTCGAGCCAAGAGGGGCAAAGCCCGCGGTCTCAAAGAGTATATTGATATACAGGGTGGCATTGCCATTTGTCCCCCAACGACTTTGACCGAGTCCCTTCCCGTGTGCCTTCCGCCAGCAAGTCCTCGTCTCCAGCACGACGAAGTTGCCTATTACGCCATCGGAGGTAAAAGTGCAGCGTCGTGGCGAGGAAGATGCACATCGCCGAGAACGCAACGTTTAGGATGTTTGCTTGCCAGTATTGTGGCCCCTGGGTCTTCGGGTAGAAGTAGCTGGCGTAGATGGAGGCGAGGTTGGACCCCGCATTGACGACGGCGTAGGATACTGCTCGCTTAGTCGCCGGTCGCGGCAGAGTCGTGGACACCCACGAGAGAATGCAGCCAAACGATCCGTACACGCTCATCATCATGAAGGTCGCCGTGTAACGGGCTGCGACGTTGAGGGTCGTGGCCGAGATGATGAACCCAACGCTGCAGAAGATCTGGGGCCAGACGATGTGGAGCCATCTCTCGCGGTGCTTGTCGCTATGCCAGGAGTTGGTGATGCCAAGGAAACGTACGGTGGTGAAGACAGGAGGAGGGTGTCGCGTTGGTTGTACCCGAGCGTGCCGACAATGGTCGGGAAGAAGTTGGTGAAAGACGCAGCGGTGTTGAGACCGAGTTGCATGAGCCAGATCATGTAAAGCGCTGGGTCGGTGAACGTCATCTTGAGTCCCTCCCACGCCGACGCCTCACTACGGCTGTCTTCCTCCACTGCTTCTTCAGTGATTCTGAGAACGGCGAGCTTTCTCTCGTCGTCTGACAGCCACTTTGTGGTCGCTGGGTAGTCGGGGAGAATTAGATACGTGAAGAAAGCAACGGGAATGGGAATGACGCCTTCGATGATAACTGGGATATCTTCTTAGCACGGATGTGTGAGTAGGACAGTACTGGGGAAGACTTACAGAGCCATCTCCAGTCCGCAATGCCGAGCTTGCCGTTCATCCCGCCCATAATGGCACTACCAAGCAGGCCACCAAAGGCACCTGCCATCTGACCGGCGGCATACAGGACCGAGATCCTTACAGCAAGCTCCTTCTTGGTGTACCATGAGCTGAAGAGGTAGAGAGCACCAGCTACAGACGGTTAGCACAGTTGAGCCCGCGTTGATGTTTGGCTGACTCGCGGAAGAAGGGGGCCTCGACGAATCCCAATAGAAACCGCAGGATAACGGCACCCGTGTAGTTTTGAACCGCACCGGTTGAGGCGCTGACCACCGCCCAGCAGCACATGACAACAGGGAGGAAGATGCTTGGCCGCATCTTGTTCAGGATCATGTTCGTGGGGACCTGGGTGAGGATATAGCCAACGAAGAAGACGCTGATGACGGTGTTGTACTGCGTGCCGACCAGGCCAATATCCTTTTCAAAGTCGCCGAGTCGTGCTGTGGCGATCTGGAAGGGATCATTCGTCAGCGCGTGCTTCGCCGATATTGATACCCGATGGGTAACCCACATTGTTGCGGTCAAGGTAGTTCAGCACATGTGCTCAAGAACTGTTAGTGCTGAAGCTCAAGCTGTGAGCTCAGGAGGGACTTATAGAGAAGCATCATCAACGGCATCCTAGACGCTATGTGAGAAGGCTTTCCATGGTTCAAAGCATAGAGTCTTACATTCGGATGTCAATCCTGCGGACTAGACGGCGCTCTTTGACTTCGCGGTCCCCGATGACCACGTGGTCGGTTTGGTTTGGCTTCACTGGATCGTCTAACATGTCGACTTGGGGGTATTTGCCGAAATCTTTGCTTGCTGCTGACGTCGACATCGTGATTGCATACCTTGGATACGTTGCGAGAGAAGGAAAAGAGGCCCTGCGCCGGCTGACCGAGGGCGTCTCCGGCATTGTTAAATACCAGATCCCAGCATTACTTCATTGTTTATCGGCGTATTCTCCGCCGCATCCACACCCACGAGATGGAGTCTCCGACTTCGTTCTCCTCCCCCGCAGCCGCGTTTGCGGAGAAGGTTGTGGTCCTTGTGGGTCCGGGGTAGTTTGAGGGCGTTTGTGGGCAGATTCAGACGTCGACGAGGTTAACCTCGGGCTGCGGGTCGGAATGACCATGCGAGCCGGTCGGCTGTCGCATAATCCTAGTTGTGTGATCTCATGGTATTGCGTCTAAGACCCTGGGTACGGTTGGGGGTTGGTGAAAAAGAAATGTTGCATCTGCTGGCTTGCTGCTCATCGGATCGAGGACCAATGGTCATGAGATGCCGACAAAGAGCCGCCGGTTGCCCCTCGCCCAGGACTAGAAACCAGGATACGGATCCTTCCCTGGCAATATCCGGGAGAACATAGGGCAATAGATATGCCCATTATCAGTACTGGCGCCCTGTACTATGCATGCGGCTTTCCAGCACTTCAGTTGGGAACGTGACAAAACGTTGCAGTGATGTAACCGGCAGGCCAACACCCAGATCTCCTAATCAAAGACGAACTTTGGATCGTTTGTGAAGAAGCAGTGCAACAACGTCCACTACTCTGACGCGACCACGCGACTTGGCGACCCCAACATGTCCAAGATGATGTTGGTGTTGCTGGTTTTCCCCGCATATATCCCCGGCTACCCACAACCGCGGGGGTCAGACCGGGGGTTTAGGGGTTAGATGTGTGCCTCATACTACGCCGTAGCCAGACAGAGGACCAGGAAAGGTGCAGCCGATCGGGGTCGAAATGACAGTCGCCATATCTCGGCCGTATCTCGACGGGCGCCTCGGTTGTCGGATCGTTGCTCGATAGGCCATTCCTCGGTCTGGCCCCGCCGTGTTTGGCGTAAACAAGGCATCTTTCTTGGAAGATCGACCATTCAGACGCCGACAGACAATTCCGTCACCCGGCATTTCTCTTCGCGGTCTCGGACATGTCTCCGATGTCGCCAGCACCTCAGCCCGGCCAGCCACCGGTTCCCCGCAATGAGAGCCGGCACCGTGACATTATTTATGGGCATGTGCACGTTGTCCTTCACGGAGCGGACTTTTGTACTTACCTGTAGTCGCTTTTGAAGAAGTAATCAAGCTGCCAGTTAAGTTCAGATACCCGTTCAGAACCACATGAGACATTTGTCCTGCCACCTTTGGCCCTCAAGATGTCCAGCGCGGTGAAGCCAGTTGTCCTTCATTTGGGAGACCCAATCGAATACAATCCCGACCTCTACAAGGAGCTGGAAAGCATAGCAACAATCATACGCCCGCCCACTGACGAAAGACAGGAAATCGTTCCTGCAGGCATTGGAGGAGAAGCGATGGGGAGAGTTCTCGGCCATTCTGCAGCCGTTCTGGAACAGCGGCGGTGAGATGGGCCGTTGGGACCGAGAGCTGATCAATTTGTTACCCCCTACAACGAAAGTGTTTGCATCGGCGGGAGCAGGCTACGACTGGGCTGATGTCGAAATTTTGGCCGAAGCTGGTAAGTTATCATGCTGTTTGTCTAGACTTCAATCATTGCGTGTCGCTGACGGCCAGTTCTAGGTACCGTATACTGCAACGGAGCAACAGCATCATCCGAAGCTGTGGCGGATATGGCCCTGTTCCACATCATCTCCGTCTTCCGCAACATGCAATGGACGAACACAGCGGGACGGAGCGGTGACCCGGAACAGTTTTTAGATGCACACAGGAACAACAGCGAAACAGCTCGCAACCCGAAAGGACACACCCTCGGCATCGTGGGCCTCGGCAACATCGGTTACCGCATAGCCCAGAAGGCCCACGCAGCCTTCGACATGAAGATCGCGTACGTTGACCCCATACCGAAGCCAGCACAGAGGGAAGTTGCAGTCGGGGCGACGAGATACCCAGATCTCGACGCGATGCTGGCGGTGTCGGACTGCGTGGTGATCTCGGCCCCCGGGGGTGCTGAAGGAGGGAAGGCCCTCATCGACGCGGCACGACTCGGCAAGATGCAGCCCGGATCAAGGCTCGTAAACGTTGGCAGAGGTAATCTGGTAGACGAAGAGGCGTTGGCCGATGCTCTGGAGTCGGGCCATCTGGTGGCAGCGGGCTTGGACGTGCATAACAACGAGCCGCACGTCAATCCCCGTCTCCTCGCTCTGCGGGACGTGAGTCTGACGTGCCACACTGCTGGAGGCGCCGTTGAGACCAGGATCGGTTTCGAGGAGCTTGCTATCCGGAATGTGATGCTTGTTCTCCTGGGCAACGAGCCGTTAACGCCAGTCAACAAGCAATTTTTCAAGTGAGACACTGGTGGATGTGGTTGCTCAACACCGTACTTAGCAGAAAGGCCGATTCAATTTGAATTCATTCTGGTTTGGTTTCTTCCCCGACTCCATCCATCTACTGGTGATGCAGTTTCAATTGCTGCTTGGCCGTTACTCCCCTTCTTGAGCTCGCCGCAAGGCAACCCGACTCATGACGTGACTATTAGCTAGGGCCGGGTCCGAGCCGGGTCCGAGCCCCACCTTTCCGGACCGGGTCTAAGTCTCCGATCCGATCCCCCTGTCTGGACGTGAAGTTTTGCCATACTGACTGTCCCTTTAGATACATAGTGAAAGACCACATGAAGGTGTTCATTAGAGCTAATCATACCACAATTGCAGCACATCCCAAGAAATCGTAAGCCATCCTGGATCATGCTGAGGCCAGACAACTCACCCGATTCTATATGGTACACAGCCACGGAAGGGGAACATTCGAGGATTCACACAAAGGCAGCCATCACGTCTTTACACTGGTCAGACTGCTAAATTGCCGAGGCCTCCCATGCAAAAACTTCCGTGCTGCTTACAACCACCGCTCAACCGGGATTTGTTGGCACTCTGATAGGGCGTCGTGCTTCTTATGCCGAGGCGCCAACTACCCTGCGCCACTATATTGTGTGACCAACTGAACACTTTCTGTAGTTTCCATTTCCCAATTGGCTTCCGTTCGATTCGTTCCATAGTTTCCGGGCGACATGACTTCAATGCACGATTCTCTCCTAGGTTGACGGCAAATTGGCATAAAGACCTTGTGTAGCCCTGGGTTGCGAATAGGTTCTTGTACCTCATCTTCTACCAAACTTGTCACTGAGTCTTTTGATTTTACTGAATCGCATCAGAGCATCATTTATGATGTTGCGTGAAATTTTCCTCCTCCTGCTGACCGCTGGCTTCTCGCTGGCTAGCGACCGCAACATCGACGGTTGCCGTTGGGGCTTTGGCGGATACGGCGAACCTTGCGGGGGCCTCTACGTTGGAGCGGATAATAAGGCCTGGTTCGATGCTGTCGAAAACAGCAACTCGACAGGTACTTATACTATGCCTGGATACGACGTGTCAATGCCGTGGCCTGGCGCTCCTATGAAAGGCTGGAAAATCTCAAAGACTGCCGTCGACTTGCCCAACCTCCCCCAAGACATCCGAGACATCGATCCTGAGTCGCGCATGACCGCAGTGGTCGGAGCTGACTTGAAGATCATCGCGCCCGAGTCCCTATACGTGCCGAGCAAGAACGAGAGCGACCACGGTAAGCCGGTCGTTAACGTCCATCCTGACTGGGTGTTCTGCGCGTGGCGCTGGTACGACCCGCCGGCCGACAACAGGCTCCTTGGCACATACAATGGCAGCCTCGTTGTCCCGGAAGATGGCTCCTGTGCAAAGTGGCTTTCGGAAGAGTGCATAAACGCAGTCGAGAAGCAGGCCAGAACGGCGTACATCGTCGACTCTGATACAGAGGGTATGTACGGCGTTCGTCACACTTGCACTAGTATCAACATTCCGGACGAGTGCCAGGGAACCAGAGTGGATTATGCCGGCTCTTCTCTTTCCAGTGAGTATAACTCGCGATATACAGAAGCACAATACGTGTTGACTCTTGAAAGCATTTGGAGTTCCTCTTCAGTACCTCAACGGCTCAACCACGTTCCTGGGCGGCTACGTACTTGAAGAGCATACGACAGTGCAAGACACGCAGGAGATATGGACGACTGTCACTGAAATATACCAGCCTCTACTCACCTTATTCGGTCGCGCCAGCAACAAATCGGATGGCAGGGTCGAGCCCGGCTTTTCGAAATTGAGCTGTGTCAGAGCTCTCCCAGCGGAGGGCAAAAGTAACAGCAGCGAGGGGAACGATACCAACGGCGCCATGCTTTTGTCGAGTGCCTTCGCGGTGAACATTGCATTCTTTGCCTGTTTGTTGTTCTGGTTTTTCTTGTAACATAGCTGGTTTTGTAGTCGATTGTTTTCCCTCCCTGTTCTTGAAACCTTCCCCTCGTCGCAGCCATAAGCAATCTACCATAGTTTCGAATGCAAGGGTTCGTGGACAACTCTGAGCATGCAACATCTCATTGCGGGTCTTATAGCAGGTGCAGTGAGAAGAGAGGGAAACATCAGGAAACCGTTTGCGGAGATTTAATACAGCGAATACCAAGCGATAAGAACTCCGAAATAATTAAGTGATCACTCATCCATTTGTGGATTTCCGGGTTCTCCTAAGTCTTGTCGGATTGTGGAACTCTCGGGACCCGAAGAGGGCCAACGAGGAACGCTCGGGCGCCGAACACTCACGCAGCTTGAATATAAAGCTAAAGCGAATTGCGCCCTCGGCATTTCCTTGAATCCATGTGTTTGTCGAGGGGATTTTTCAAATTTCGGCCGGCTTTGGCATGGAAGTGTGGCAGGTAAGCAGTTTCACCGGAAGCAACGAAGTCTCCCAACACGCTTACAACTCGCAATAGGCCGCAGCATGCGCTGCACTGAGCGTTGACGTGGTGCTCCACCCATTCGATACTTTAGTCACTCGGATGCAATCCCCGGCATACCAAACTCAATACAGAACAGTTACCGGCAAGTTCAACCAATCGTTCTTCCGAGGACTGTACCAGGGCTTCGGGCCTACCATCATAACCGGCGCTCCAGCGTCTGCGGCGTTCTTCACGATATACGAGAGCTTGAAAGTCACTTTCCAGGACGCCAAGTCAGCCGGGCACCTTTCATTCGTGCCTCTTCCCGTGCTTTATGGGATCAGCAGTGCGGCGGCTGACCTGGTGAGCTGTGCCATCACCAATCCGGCCGAGGTTCTAAAGCAGAACGCACAAGTCCACCATGGCCAATCTCTACCGTCCGGAACTACTTCCCCTACCTTAGCCGCGATGAAGTACTTCTCGAAACAGCCGAAGAAGCTCTGGGCCGGCTATACCGCACTAGCAGCAACACGTTTGCCTGCGACTACTCTGTCCTTCTCTCTCTACGAGATGGTCAAAGACGCGTGGCTTGGAAAGGACGAGGGAAATCGAGCTGAAGGATTTTGCCAGATTTACATCACCACAGTGAGCGGCGCAGTATGCGGCGGTATATCTATGAGTCTTTTTGTCCCAGTCGACGTTGTCAAGACGAGGATGAGACTGGCTGCTGGCAACCTGACGAACGGGACCCCCGAGATGAGCAGAAAGCCTCCGACGGGGATCGTGCTAGGGACAGAAAAGCCAAGTTCAATTCTGTCTAGTCTTGGCCCGTTAGCGATGGCCAAAAACATCGTTCGAAACGAGGGCATCGCAGCGTTGTTCAGGGGCACAACACTGACGTTTGTGGGGTCTGCCATGGGGTGGGGGTTCTACCTTGGTTGCTATGAAGCATGTAAGATATACTTGGAATAATTTCGCTCTGTTAATGGCGCAGTTATCGGAGGCGCGGTGTCAGATTTTCCACTATTGAATCAACTCTTTTCATCAATGATTGTTCAAGGTAGTGTGCAATCAAGGATCCTTGACTTCGTCACATGATTTCGCATCTTGAGCCAAGCCCTACAGCATGAACATCAACGGAGGGCGGTTGACGCGGAAAATGAATAGGAAGCCGCACGTTTAAGCGCAGGCCAGTCAAAGACAGGCGGTAATACGAATAGATCGTTTACCTCGGCGAAGCATCGTTGCGAGCGCCGATGGGGCCATTCGTATGGTTCGAATCCTCTTTGAGCGAGAAATGCAACGTGAGATCCGGGGTAAATTCAGGCGCGCATTTAGCCGTGAGGGGGTGGGATACCAACGTCATTCGCACCAACATCAATCCTGACTTTATAAAGTGGCCGCGATGGTGTGGGGGAGTCACCAATGTCTCGATGAGATGTAGGTCACGATCATCTTTATTGGCTTGTCAGAGAGATGAAGTTCAACGTTACAACCCTGCTGGTTTCGGCCGCCTCACTTTTCCCGAGTAAGATGATCGGCAAGAGGTCTACAAATAGGAACTGACTTTAGGCCCAGGGCTTGTCAGCGGTCTGTTGAACCCCATTATTCCCGGATTCAACCCCGACCCATCAATTATCAGGGTTGGGAGTGACTTCTTCTTGGCCACGAGCACGTTCGAGTTCTTCCCTGGTGTTCCGATCTATCACTCGACGGATCTGTAAATTAGCATTCTTCGCTCTGCTGTCTTCTACCCCGTGCTCACTGCAAGTGCTGACTGTGAACAGTGTCAAATGGGAGAACATCGGACATGCTCTCAACCGCCCATCGCAGCTCAATCTCCGCGGAACTGCCCCCAGCGGCGGAATCTTCGCTCCCACCATGAGGCACCACGACGGTATTTTCTACTTGATTGACACCGTCTTTGACGTCATCAGTCCCCCGGACAACGTGAGTGTCCTTTGCTACAATGGAGGACTTGGAAAGCTGATGCTCGACTCGAAAGGTCACTCGCGTGCCACGATCCTTTTACGTGACCACGACCGACATCTTCGACGAGACTAGCTGGAGTGATCCCACTTATGTTGACCAGTGGGGATTTGACCCCGATCTGTTCTTCGACGACGATGGCAAAGTCTACTTAACATCCACGTTTTCTGAATTTGTTGAGAACGGCAACTTTGCAAATTGGATCACCGAAATTGACATCAAGACCGGCGACTCGCTAAGCAATTCCCGACTGCTTCATACCACTACTGTCCCGCCCGAACTCGGCTACCCTCTAGTAAGCGTTACTTTAGTCCAGCTTTTGAAACTGGAGGATTTTTAACTTGGTTAGACTGAGGGAAGCCACCTCTACAAGCTCAAAGGCACGTACTACATGGTCACGGCTGACTCGGGGACCGAGGCCAACCACAAGGCCAATGTGTACCGATCCGATAGCCTCGAAGGACCTTGGGCAGGCAACCCGCACAACCCGGTGTTGTGGAACGGCAAGGACATGTCTCTTGCTGTGCTTGCAACCGGCCACGCAGACCTGGTCGAGGACGTCGAGGGCAACTGGTGGGCCGTCTTTCTGGCAACCCGACCCCAGAACCCCCGGAACAGCACAGGCCTGCCTCAGCTCGGCCGCGAAACGTTCCTATGCCCAGTAACCTGGGACGAGGATGGGTGGCCGATTTTCAACAACAACGAGCCCATTGCGGAGTACTCCACGGGCGTCCTCTACGATCTGGATAGACCGCAGGTGTGGCGCGACGACTTTGACGGCGGCCTAGTGGACAAGTCGTACTACTATCTCCGCACGCCTTACAAGGACTTCAAGGACTTCGAGACGAACCCTGGGAAGCTCCGAATCAGAGGCAATGTCTATACACTGAACGACAGGGAAACTCCAGCGGCGCTCCTTCGAAAGCAAGTCGACATCAACACTACCTTTAGCACCGAAGTCAGCTCCTTCAGCCCCGAGAACTGGCGCCAGGAGGCCGGAGCCAGTGTCTACCTCAGCATCCACTATCACAACGAGGTGGCAGTCGCTTACTCCAATGCCACGGGCAGCCGGGCCATCTTAGTCCGCACCAGAACGGGCCCGGACGCGACCATCAATGCCACGTATGTCGAGGACGAGGAGGTCGCCAAAGGCGGCCCGGTGAAGCTCTTCATCGAGGCGAAGGCAGAGGGATACCGCCTCGGATACTCGACAGGTTGCAAAGCACCCCGTTGGCTGGCCAGCGTTGAAAACCGCTGGCTGCAGTCGTACGTGGAGGGCTGGCAGAACTTTGTCGGCACGCATTTTGCTATCTACAGCACTGGGACGAGGCTTCCAACGCTGAACTCTGCAGTAAGTCACTTATCTCGGCTGATTGAGATACGCGACTAACAATGATCATAGGAGTTTGAATACATACAGACGGAGCTTAACTGATCACCTGCGCGACTGGTATCCTGATGTGCTGAGGAGGGTTGTACAGGCCCAATGGTTCACTAAGGGATATGTCGTGATAGTAGCTTCGAGTTCCTTGCCCGTGCTTCAGATGGCCTTGGGTCGCCGTTCGATAGAAACCCACATGTCCTCAAAGAAACTCACGCCGCCCTTGACCATGTACCGACCGGGCTGTTGCTGGTTCAAGATCTCCGGCTTGAAAGTCCTGAAGAACTGCAGCGGCGCCTTGGAAAGCTCCATCATTGCGAGGTCGCGTCCGAGGCACACCCGCGCGCCGTAGCCGAAGCCCATGTTGTACTTAAGCATCTCCCTCGTCCTCTCTTCATTCTCAAGCCAACGCTCCGGCCGGAACTCGTCCGCATCAGGGCCGAAGACGGACTCGTCGCGATGCACGAGCCAGGGGTTGCAGGTCACCTCGGTGCCCTCTGGGACGTGCTTCCCATAGAGCTCCAAGCCGCCCTTGCCAGCGAGCCGAGGGAAGATGTTGGGCGCCGAGGGATTCAGGCGCATTGCCTCGCGGATGCAGGCCATGTAGTAGGGGCAGTGGTTCTGCACCTCGGCGTACTGCGGTATTTCTGAGAGGTTACCGTTTCGAGTGTGCCTGTCAATCTCTGCCATGAGGCGCTCGTATACGACGGGATGCGTCATGACGTGCATCATGAAGGCTTGGAAAGCCGTACCGGTGGTATCCGCGCCGGCCAGGAGGACCAGGAGGATCTCGGCCTTGATGTAGTCCAGGTCGAGAGGCTTACCCTCCTCGTCCCGGGCTTCGATGAAGCTGACAAAAAATAAGCACCTGCTTCATAGCTGTCTCATGAAGTCAGGAATCAGGACTTACGTTTGCAGCAGGTCGACGCGCCCGTTCGTGGTACCTTTCTCAATATCCTCGAACCTCTGGGCGATAAGGCGGTCTCGGAAGCGCATCAAGGTGCCGATTCCCGAGTTTTGCTCCGGAGACGCGACCAGGTACTTTCCGAGGAAAGTGGATTTTATCCAGTTGGTGAAGGGCCAGCACCTGGCCAAGATACCAAAGGGAACAAGGCCGTCGTGAAACCCTTGGATGAGCCCCTCGACGTCCTTCTCCTGGTCTATGAAGCCGAACGGCTGGCCGAATCCCACGTCGGACACGATGTCGTAGACCAGGTAGACTGCCCAGGGCGCGAAGTCGAGGCGCTTTCCCGTGCTCGCAAAGTTCTTATCGAGCTTCTCGATCCAGCGCGCGATGTGGTGGTCCAGGAAGGGTTCCATCTTGCGGATGTTGGAGAAGGCGTAGGGGGCTGCCGCCATCTTGCGGAAGCGGGCGTGGACCGTGTGGTCCTGCATGTTGAACAGAGACTCCGTCTTGCCGAAGCTGCCTGTGATGTAGTGTTGAGACTTGTTGGCGTTCCGGTGGTAAATCTCAGGCAGCTTCTTGGCGTCGCTCACGAGCAGCATAGTAGGCGTGATGCGAATGACAGGGCCTTGGTTAGTTGTTAGCCGTCGTCACTCGAGTATTGCAGAGACTCATACCATATTTCCTGTGCAACGCCTGGTTCGTCTGGCACTCGTCTTCCTTGATGTTGTGGTATGTGATCCAGAGTCTTGTGACGGAACCCCAGAACGGGCCAGGGAACTTGGCCAAGGGATGGAAAAAGCGGTAGTAAATGATCTGGTACAACACCTTTCCCGCGACATAAGCCGCGAGAAACAGCAGCGCATTACCGAAGCTGAGAACAGTCATCGTGACCGCGCCTTTTGGAAATGTGTAATGCAAGACACGTCGTTGGTCAGAGACCACTTTCCGGCAGCTGCTGTATGAAATACTGGCAGCTCGTCTGAGACCTTCGCCCGACCTGCAGATCCTACATCATGGCCTTTCGAAGGATTCAGTTAGCGGATCTTTTCAACGGCGTTGTCACCTCGTGTAGGGTACGGACGACGGCCGGTTGCCGTATGAGGTAGCATTGCCGCGACGAGAGCCCCATCTCGACCCCGCCCACGAACTTCGCTAACGAACCGAGCCTCTCAGAGGCCCGGCGAATTAGCGATCATGCCGGGGAGCTCCGTGTTAGCGCCAGTCGCCAGGGGAACTTGGCCGGCACTTGCTGAAGGATTTGGCTGGCAGGATCCGGTGAAGCTATTTGGCGGTGCGGGTGGCATGATTGGTTATGTTACACGAACTCAAGATATGGAGACCATGTGGGTGTAGAATCTTGAGAACTGATAATGGAATTCGGAGAAGATACAGAGCTGCTCAGCGCTGCTTTTCTGGAGCCAGTGTCATCAGTTCGGTGCGCATGGAGCACATACCTATGTCAAGCACATAGTCATCTTCGATAGAAAGGATCAAGTTCTGGTACGGGCACGTAGATAATGGAGCAGGCGAGCTATCACAAAGTGGAATACCCCTTGACTTGAATGTTTTTGAAAGCTAGAAATAAACTAAGTAACTAAGGCAGTTTTATGCGCAAAGTTTAGAGCGTGACAAACACAGCCAAGACAAAGAAAAGTGCGATAAAGGACATCCCCGAGGTGCCGACCAAGGCCACGACTAGTCGCGTCTTCAAACTTGTTGATCTGATCCACACCAATTCCGCAGTATATTGCTATTATCTACCCTATATAAACGTATAAAGCAACAGTCTATCGGCGTCTCCATCACCAGCAAGCGCAGATGCCCTCGGCCATGTCGTTGCGGCCATTACATCGTCCCTCCCTGGACGCGCAGCGCCGGCACAGGGCGCCGTCATTCCCTTGCTTCCACTCGTCACTCCCAACACACGTCTGACAGTAGAAGACACCCTCGGGGTCGTACTTGGTCTTGATCTCGATCAGCTTCTTCCAGTTGGACGCGTAAAAGTCCTCCTGGAAATTGTCGTCGCCCCAGTCGGCCTCGTTCATGTAAGTACCTGTGCCCGGCGACAGCTGCCGGTAGATGGGAAGGACGTTCTGCCTTACGTCATCGAAGAGGTCTACGTTCGCTGAGACGGAGAGGCCGCCGTCCAGGATCGGCCGCTCGAAGATGTCGAGGATCACGGAGTCGTACCAGCCCGGCTGCACGGCCGCTGACGCGTCGCGCGTCTCTGGAGTTGTCTGCAGGCCATGGTGGACGATGGTATGGAAGACGGCCTTGCCGTTGAGCCCGGCCATGGCCTCCATTGCCTGTCGGAGCTGCGTCCGGTTTCCCTCGAGGGCGGACTTGCCTAGGAGACGAGAGGCCAGGGCCGAAACACCGCCCACGGTGGCGTCGGTGCCGGACTTGTTTGCGTAGTACGAGCCGTAGTCTGCGAAGGCCTTTTGGGTTATGGAGACGGTGAAGCCAGCGTCCTTGAGGGCATTAAGCTTCGCAGCGAGAGGCTGGAAGAGCCTAGTTGTCTCGGCCGGATCGTTTCCTATGGTAGTGAACGCCTGCGTGAAAAAGCTGCTGAAGTTGCCACCGATCGGGACGGGGCTGTTCATCGCCCACGCGCCATAGCCGGCGAAACCGACCTCGGAGAGATACGGGTAAGAGGCGTAAACGTCAGTCATGGCATCCAGGAAGCGAGCCGTCGTGTTTGCGCTCGTCGATGCGGTGCCGATGGTTACGTCGATGACGTTGATGTTCTTAGTCGGATACGTCTTGACGGTCATCTGGGTCACAACACCATAGGTCCCGCCACCGCCACCTTTGATGGCGTAGAAGAGATCCGGGTTGGTGCAAGGACTGGCCGTGACAACCTCACCAGAGGCCAGGACGACTCTGGCCGAGAGGACCTGGTCGGCTCCGAGGCCGTAGTATCGGGTGACGGGGCTGTGGCCGCCGCCTTGGGTCCATCCGCCAGTGCTACAGGGTCCCTAAATCGAAAGTTATCGGCATTGAAGCTGCGAAAGAACGGCATAGTTTAGGTGCATACCCTGTTGTTTCCACCAACAGCAATGAGGCCTTTCTCAAAAGCCGTCGGGTAGATGTCCGACCAGGCGTATGCGCCCGTGATGGTAAGAGCACTGCCCTTCCAGTCCGACTTGGGACACTCGTTCACGACCTGGAAGTCGTCGTGGAAGTTGAAGCCCCGACGGTAGTTTTGGAGCCAGACCGAGAGACTGCCGTACCCAGTAGATCTAGAGAATGGTTAGCGGCAGCCTTGGAAGAAAGTGGGCTGCGTCTCTGACCTTTGCAAGAAGTCGTGCCCAGTCGACTTGATAACGAGACGAATGTTGTTCTTCTTAGCAAACTCGATCGCCTTGGAAATGTGCTCTTCCTCGGTGACGTTGACGGCATAGACCGGCGAGTTACCAATGGTACAGCTGGTGGCTGGTGCGTTGGTCGCGAACTGGGCGAGGGGGCAGGAGCCGTTGATGGGATACATGTAGCCGATGGGCTGGGAGGCCTGGAAGGGCGCGGTACTCCACCCGGTGGTCACGACCCGACAGGTTGCTGCATCTCGACTTGGCCCGGCGTAGCACGGCGCGGCGGGTGGGGTCGTCTGGATGAGCCGGCCGGCAACGGAGCTGTTGAAGCGGCCCCACTCTTTGTCCGACGGCCAGCACCGGTCACCCGGCGTCTTTTTTGCGACCTAGGTCAGCGAGGGTCGCTCTGAAAACCCAGGGATAGGGAGACTTACGCATTTGCATTGACCGGCAACCAGGGGAAGCAGCGCAAAGAGCACGGCGCATGCCAGAGTAAGCTCCATGACGGCAGCTCAACACGACGCAGTCCAATCCCGTGGTGATTCAAAGCCACACCGAGAGCACCTGAGACGAACAGCACGGCTTATGGGAGCATGGAAACCCAAAATCCTGCTTCAGGGGACCAGCTGTGTCTATTTGATGCGTTTACATGCATGAACACCCAATCAAACGAGACAGTTCGCAATTACCGAGTCATTGGACCTTTGTTTCTCCTGTGCGTTCCGGGAACCACATTCATGATGTGAGATTGCTGACGTGATGTTCCGACAGGGGCACCGCTGTAAGTTGCGTTCCAGGCACAGACTTGCGGTCCATGCTGAATGCCTCAGTCAACATCACAGACAAGTTGCGTCGTGCGGAGTTTGTAGTAGATCAGAGAGGGCTATATACTCTAGAATAACTATTGATATTGAACCCAAGATTCACTTATCGGGGCTGGAAACGCAGCCATGGTCCAACCTTGGCGGACGTGACATGGTCCCACATCTGGAACTCGTTCACGTTGCCCGTCGAGCCGCCGGAGGATTTTTGATCTTCCGACGCTCTCGAGAAGTCGAACTTGTAGAGGACGTTGGCCAGGGTCAGCGTGATCTCGTGGTACGCGAAGCCTTTGCCGACGCAGCTGCGAGGGCCGCTGGAGAACGGGTAGAAGGCCGTCCGAGCCAGCTCAACGGACTCCTTGGAGACACCATCCTCCCCAGCAATCCACCGTTCGGGCCTGTACTCAAAAGGAGCCTCGAAGTAGTCGTCGTGATGATGGAGGCTGTAGATGCCCGTGCCGACGTCGACTCCCTCGGGGAGGGTGACAGAACCGATAGTCATCCCGCCGGGCCGGACCTCCCTCCATAAGGCGCCTCCGACAGGCGGTGACATGCGCAGGGCCTCGTCGATGCACGCCTTCAGGTAGTTGCATCCGCTAAGCTTGGCCCCCAGGCGGATGTCTTCCTTGCTCTGGAAGGTCGACCTGATCTCGTGACAGAGCTTCGCGTAGGCTTTGGGGTTGCCGCTGAGGTAGAACAGCGTCGCCGCCAGGGTTGTAGAAGACGTGTCTGACCCAGCAACTACCAGAGTGGCTGACTCCGCCCGGATCTCGGACTTGCTCAGCGTCGACTCGCCGTCCGGGTCCTTTGCGGTCTCCAAGTAGGAAAAAACGTTGCCGTTGTCGGAGAAGGACGCCTCGGAGCGGTTCTTCAGGAGAGCCGCGAGAAAGCCGAGGAACTTGTTGCGGGACTGGATGGACCCCGAAAACAAGTACTTGTCGAGCCTGCCGATGGCTAGGCTCGATGCTTGGACCAGGGCACTGATGCGGACGTTGGACTCTTCTAGCGCCTTCATCACGAAACGGTACTTTGGCACACGGAGAGCGTTGTACTTCATGCCGAAGATGACCTCGGACATGACGTCGAATGTGAAGTAGTCGCCTAGGGGTGTTAACGACAAGGTAGTCGAGAGCTCGATGAGTGCTACTCACATTGCTCGGACATGTCGAGAGCCTCGGCTCCAGCACTCGACCCCTGAGCCTTCGCATTATCGGCAAGGTTCAGACAGAACGTGTCGATGTGCCTCAGCAGGATTGCTTCATATGCCCGCAAGCGCGCATCAGAGAAAGCCAGGCTCAAGATTCGACGCCTGCGAGCATGGTCCTCTCGGTTGCGGATGGTGAGAGTGTTGGGAGCGCTGTGCACGAGAGCCTGGTACGCCTTGGACTTGATGACATTTGCTCCGTGAGAGCTGATTTCTGGTGTTGTGGTCAGTACAACTGCGTGCCACAGGTGCTCTTAGCGACAACTGCAGGGGAGGGATACCTCGGGCAGCCGTGCTACTGTTGATCAATAGTCGCGACGGCGAGTATCTGACGACAGGACCTGCAAACTGCGTTAACGAAGGACCATTACAAACTGGAAGTTTACCCAAACTTACCGTACTTTTGGTGGCATCTGTACATGTCAACATGCAGCGTTCCTCTCCAGGCATGGTAGGCCGCATAGAGGTTGGTGCATCTTCCTAGCAACGGCCCCGGGTACGCGGCGAGTGGGTGCCAGACAAGCTGCTTTACCAGCAGCAGCGTTATCTATGGTCTCTGTGAGCTGCTGTCCTCGGCCACGTAGTGAAGCCTATGGAAACTTACCACTGTAAATGCTGCACAGACAGACAAGACTAGGAAGCTCATGGTGGCGATTCCAAAAGACGATGGCTTAGGCTTCTTGCGATCACAATCCGCTGTATTGACTGTGCAACGCGTCGTGACTCTCTCGGTATCCAGCGCAGTGAATAGCCGGTCACAGGGTGTCCCTCAGCACGCTCGTCCTAGCGACCCTAGGGCGTGTTCCAGCACCGCCCAGCGGTGATTCCGGCACCCGGCGCCCTGAGTCAGGCTCACGTCACGCCCCAAGACCGCCATCTCGGCCCGGCGACGTGCCCTGGGCACGCTGTATTACCGATCCGGTCCGGCGGAGCAATCCCTGCCAACCTCCTCGCAACGCACCGCGTGGCAGAAGAAACGTCGTTACGGAGAACTACAGGCACGTGGGAGGCTGCAATCACGCTCTTTTCCTGGAGATTTAGCGAATATGTTTGGTGGTGTTTACCCCTACCTGGCGCTGCTGGGCAAGCTTTCGGCCCTTGCTCTGGGACTGGGTCTCATTGTAGTGGTATGCGCGACCAATTCAAACTGAAGCGGCGGGGAGAGAGGAGAGAGGCTAACAGGAGGGATAGGCCGCTATATGCATCTACAGGCTTTACTTCCACCCCTATGCCAAGTATCCCGGACCCTGGTTCGCCAAGTTGACCAGCTGGTACTCGGTCTATCACACCTACATCGGCGACCTACATGTTGACATTTGGAGATGTCACGAGAAATACGGTACGAGCCAAGCCTCCACATGCCTTGATAACAACCGCTAACCTGGTGTTCAGGTGACGTTGTCCGCTATGGGCCAAACAGGCTGCTGATCAACACTGAAGCAGGACTCAAGGGTAATCCAATTATTTAACCCACCGTCTCCTTCATCATAGTCTGCTGACTGAAACAAGGGATATATGGACACGGTAAGAACGTCCGCAAGGCCAAGTCCTATCACAGAATCTCCCTCGTCAAGGGAGTCGAGGCAACCCAGAGCGTCGTCGACAAGACCAAGCATGGCAAGCTGCGGCGGATCCTCAACCAGGGGCTGTCCGACGCTTACATCAGGAACATCGACTCGGAGCTCACCGACCTGTCCCGGCTGTTCGCCACAAGTCTTGGAGCCAGCAAGGACCGCTTTGTCCCGGATGCCGATGCCGCTGGCATTGGATGGACATGCGCCAAGAACATGGCACACTGGTGTAAGTGACAGCCATCCCGGGATGCTGTCGTCGGGTCTCTTTCTAACCTGATGTGATACAGGCGACTACTTCACGTTTGACGTCATGTCCCAGCTCGTCTTCGGAAAGTCATACCACCTCCTTGAGAGTCCCGACAACCACTGGATTGCGGACGCTATCCTGGGCCAAATGCGCCGCGTCAGCTTCCTGATGCAGCTGCCGGAGCTCGAGGACATGAGGCTGCACAAGATCCTCTTCCCGAACGCCCGCAAGAAGGCCTTAAGGTTCTCCATGAAGAGCCGGGAGATCATGGAGAAGAGGAAGGAGTCTTCCGAAGAGATTACGAATGATCTGTTCTCGAAGCTGCTCGCGGCTAAAGACCCCGAGACTGGGGAGTCGCTGTCGCAGCTACAGCTGTGGGCCGAGAGCAACCTCTTGATTATCGCTGGTAGGTATTGTGGACTCCCGTCGTTGACTGGAGTTGACTGACACCCGAAGGCTCGGACACATCCTCGACCGCCATGGCCGCGCTCTTCTTCTATCTTTCTCGGTACCCAGAGACTTACGACAAGGTGGTAAAAGAGGTTCGAAGCACCTTCCGATCCGCTACAGAGGTTTCCCAAGGTCCCAAGCTCTTATCTTGCATATATCTCAGAGCTTGCATCACCGAAGCTGCCCGGCTGTCTCCCCCGGCAGCCGGCGCCATGTGGAGAGAGGCACAGACCGGGGGTCTCCAAGTCGGTGACTTGTACATCCCTCCCGGATACGACGTCGGCACAGGCATCTACTCCATCAACCACAACGCCGAGTACTACCCAGAGCCCTTCAGATTCCGGCCGGAGAGGTGGATCCCTCAAGTTGTCGGGGAGGAGGCTGTGGCAAAGGCTAAAGCGGCTTACGGCACCTTCTCGGTTGGTCCGAGGAACTGCGTCGGCAAGGGGCTGGCCATGATCGAAATCTCGCTCGCCGTGGCGGCGGTGATCAGCGAGTATGATTTCCGTCGTGATGAAACGGGGAAGGGCAAGGTAGGAGAGGGAGATGGTGATATGAGAGACGAGTACCAGATCTTCTGGGCGTTCACGAGCATGAAGGATGGGCCGTACATCCAGTTCCGACGGTCAGAGGCCGTTGGTCTTCAGTGAGCGGGGCGCAGTCTTCAACCTGCATGTGGCGTGGTTTTGACATAGAAGTAGACAAAAGCAGATATCTTTATTATCAACTCAACTCTTGTTAAATACCGCTGCGGTGTCTGTCGCACACTGAAATCGTATGTTCGAATTCCAGGACGACTATTCTACTAACTTGTGACACCAACCAAAATTGTCTGGAGCAACTCCTCTCTGAATATCTCTCAACAACCCCCAAAGCTTTTCGTAGGATGGTCCGCCCGGCAAGAAGTCAAATCTCTGACCCGTCGACTTCCTATAAACGCACGAGACCGGCACCAGGCCTGCCGCAGTTCCTGCGGCGAGGACCTCCGTGAAGCTCTGCAGATCATCAAATCTCACCTAATACAAGGCGTCAAATGCTTAGCACATGCCTGGCCTAAACTCATGTCATAAGGACTCACTCTTCTGCGTTCTACCGCCCAACCAAGACTCACAGCAAGCTTCGCTGCCGAGTCAGCAGTGATACTGTCGAGTGACGCCGCGCTCCCCGCAACAGTCAGTGTCGTCTGGCCCTCCGCCTCGCGGATGCCGAGGAAGCTCGATGTGGAGAACTCGTCGACCTCGGTCTGTGTTTGGCTGTCCAGATGTAACAGAACGTTGTACCCGTCCCGCTTAGCCTCAGATGTCCAGCGTATCACGGGCGCGTAGTTGCCCCCGACCTTGACCGCCCCGGATCCCCGGGTCGCAGCCCTGTCAAAGTCATCAAGCACGAGCGCCTTGATGGCACCATGGCCGTGAAAGGCGATGTGTGGCTGGACGAAGACGCAGAAGAGAAACTCATCCGGGGGGTCCAGGCCGATTTGCGCGCTCGAGCCGAACTGGAATGGCCGAATGTACAGCGAGCCCTTCACGTCGTGGGGGCAGACGAACTCTGCGTTCCTGCGGATGGCGAGATGGACACTCTCGAGGAAGAGGTCTTCTGGAACTTCCGGCATGGAAACGAACGCCGCTGATCTTCTCATACGAGCGGCGTTGGCGTCCGGGCGGAAGATGATGATCTCTCCGCTGGGATCTCGCCGGGCTGCTCAATTAGCTCCGAGCTCCACTAGCAGTCGAGAATCGGGAGATCTACCCTGCAATCCTTCGAAGACTTGTTGGCCTATTAAATGTCAGAGACATCACTGCTATCCCATATGGCGTTGGCCCGTACCATAGTGCAAGCCAGGCGCGAGACCGTGGACTGAGAGCATGGGGCTTTCTACGAACTCGGGCACCGACCACTGCCCCGTTCTGGCGTCGTAGCTACACTCTACATGGCCATTGACTAAAGATAGGCACAGAATGTCAGATTCCTTTGCTTCCAAGTTTGATCATGACCACGAACCATTGTTTTTCTTGCTGTCATAGACATCCCATTCTATACCGTGTTAGCCATAGCCCAGTATCCAGACTTGGGGGGTTGGACTTGCGGTAGTCCGATTTCGGCGGAATCATCTTGCTGCAACGGCCTCGAGGCTTCAAGCTGGATGAGCTGGAACAGCTAGGAAGCCGTAGTCGGCGCCGTTCGTTGGGATTCACTGCCACAGGCAAACTGCTCCGGCCCTCAATCCGACGGCTCGTGATGTGCAGGGATCCGCTGTCGTCCCGCTGTCGTGTTGAGTCCCGTTTAGTCCATTCTGAAAGACGTGATTGGCCACATCAGCATGACGTGAGATGACCGATCCAGCACCGCTGTCATCTGAACTTGCTGACGAGAGATGGCATGCAGTAAACCGCAGTCCTTGTCACTGACTACGTCTGTCTTATCGGGTGTTTCCAGATAGCGAGAGGCTGGGCTAAATGGCTCAGAGCCTGTCCACAGGGCCAAACAGTGCCTATGTGCAGTGCAGGGTAACTGATTAGGTGTTAATGCGGTGGTGTCTTCAGACATTTGGCACCTCCGCAGTATAGGTGAATCGCGGAGTTCTCGGCAGGTTCGTGGTAGTTTCATTAACAGAATCATGCATAACTGAGGACCAAATAGGAGTCGAACTGTATCGAATTATTCTATTCCGTTGAAAGTGATAATCAACACAAAAGACCTTGCAATGAACCGCCGCAATTACGTGCGATGTTCATATTCTTTCCCGAGTCCCTATGCGCGAGGCTTCACTTCGATAAGCGGCCCGTTCTTCCAGCTGATAAACATGTCCACTAACTCGTACTCCTTTGAAGGATCCGGCCCCTTTCCGCTGTAGTTGCCGTTTACCCACGCCGTCTCGCACAGCCTCATGTCGTACTGGAACATAAGGGTAGCGAAGAGAATTGAGATTTGGAGGTAGGCGAGCGGCTTGCCGATACAGCCCCGCGTACCGGCACTGAACGCCATGAAAGCCGCGGAGGAGTGCTTCAGAAAGTCCGCGGTGATGAGCGTCCCGTCCGCGAGTGCCTCCCCGACGATCCATCTCTCTGGCTGGAAAGAAAACGGATCGGGAAAATACTCTTTGTCGTGGTGGATGGAGAAGACGGGAACTCCGATATTGACGCCCTCGGGGTAGAAGGTGTCGCCAACCTGGACACCACCGGGCTCCACTTGGCGATGAAGTACCGAGCCGGCTGGGGGCGAGAGGCGGAGACCCTCGTTGATACAAGCACGGAGATACGTGCAGGCCTGGAGCTCTGTTCCGAACTCGATCTGGCCAACGTTGGAGAATATGCTCCGAACTTCTGCTTGCAACCTAGCCAGCTTGGCTGGGTTGTGCAGCAGGTAGTAGATCGTAGAGCTAATGGCTGTTGACGACGTATCACTTCCTACGCGAGGTTAGACCACAGTATTTGGTAGGGATTGAAATGGCTGAATCTTACCCGCGGTGATGAGCAAGATTGCTTCCTCGACCAGCTCCTCCATCGTGAAGGTGTCACCCGTGACAGGGTCGACAGCCCCAGTGAGCCAAAACATGAAGTCCTTTTTCGAGTCGCTCAGCTTGCTCACTCGCTCATCGGCTGCTTTCTCGATGAACGAGTCAAAGGTCACAGTGGACCGCACATGATGCGAGAAGAGCAGCCACTTTAGCCTCAACGTGTGGAGGAGCGTGAGGGATGAGCCGGTCTGTTGACAAATGTCAGATGAGGGTTTCCCAGAAACAGCACAGGAAGTTACTCACGACATTATCCGCCCAGAGCGTCTCGTGGAGGATCTTGATGATGTGTCTGTTCCCTGCGTACTTCATCATCTCAAAGGACTTGGAGAACGACAGGTCACTGGAAACGTCAAAGGTGAAGCGGTTGATCCACTCGGAGAAGTTCTTGGGTTTGCTCCATTGCCCCGGGCGAGACGGCTCTTTGCCTGAGAGGACGTAGCCCTCCTGGCGATCATTGTCGAGGAACTCCAGGCACTGGCAGAGCGTCGCGACGTGCTTCTTGATCGTGACGCCGGCGGTTTTCAGCGCCGAGTCTGAGAAGCCCTGCCGGAGAATGCGACGCTTTCTGGCGTGTACCTGCTTGTTGATCGACGAGAACAGGCTGGCCTTCTCGGGGTTCCTCGGGAAGGCTAGGTAGTTGTCGGCCTTGCGCGTGTACCGGCTGTTGGTGTACAGCATCTTGACACCCTCAGAGGACCGGATGCTGACATGGTTGGGTCCGTAGCGCACGATAGGGCCATACTTCTCATGCAGCTGGTGCAAGTTGCGCGCTTGGTCCTTCTTGAGTGCATGGTATGTGTTGTAAAGGCCGGTCAAGCGGCCGATGAGAGGGCCTGGGTGGTTGCTGAGGGGATGGAAGACAAGACGCTTGAAAACGAAGACAGACGATGCGATCTGAATTGTCACTTAGCTTTTCATCGTCCCAAGAGCAGAGTGTGGCCGTGGGCCATTGTGTTCATGCGTGGTAGATCAACATATCGGATGAGCACTCACCACCAGAGCAGCCAACGCAGCTGTCACGCTCCCGCTGGACACCGACAGTCCGGCACCGACAACCTTGTTCAGACCGTCCATTGTTGGCTTGGAACCTGCAAGACACCAGCCAATTTCCACTCAAGAGCAGGTCCAACAGTTGAATGTCCCCGCGGCCGAGTGTCACTGGGAGGGACGGTCTCCCACATGCATCAAACCGATGGAAACTGACTCGCGAACCTCAGCCGCATCGCCGGAACAGTCCGTCGGAACTGTGTCAGACGGAAACCTCAGTGCTGGTGCTGATGTCACCTTTTAATCCCCCGGTTCCGCGGTCCCACACGCCCTATGGAGCACCGAACCCGGCACACGATGCCTGTCGAGAGCCCCGGGACTTCCACAGCAGGAGGAATGAATCACTTCGACATAGTTCCGGCAGTCAGGGAATCGACCGTGCAACTGCTGCATTGTTGAACTCAAGAAAAACCGAGATCCACATCACCAAACGCTGTCTGCCCGCTTCGGCCAAGACACGAACCCTGAGGAACGCAGCCATGGAACCTCGCGTAGAGCAAGAGCTGGCACATATTCTGCTCGTTGAGTTACTAGCGTAGGAGCCCTATAGGACTACTCCGAAACCTCTCCGTCTCGGGAACAATCCACTAATACTTTGTCCAGGCACCAGTTTGCCTATCCCGTGAGATGGTATGTATGCCTTGCTCCCTTGTTGCGTGTTTGCTTGCCGACTGATCGTCACTTAGGATTGAAACACAAGATGCCATCCTCGGGGACCTCCGAACAGAGAGAATCGTCGAGGTTGGGCCGACGAACATCCTCACCAACATGATGAAAAGGTCGTGGAATCAGAAGTATGTAGAACTGGATGACGCCCAAGGGACTCGGAGACGGATACTAGGTCCCGAATCCGACTTGCCGGAGATTTACTACCAAGCTCCTGTCGAAGAAGAAGATGACGAGCCTGGGCCAATGGACGCCCTCACAGCTGCCGCAGAAACACTATCCAAACCAGCTCAACAGGACGACAGCCCGTCAGGGACACCGCAGGATGAGTCAGTTCTCACGACGCCAGCAACGCTTGACAAACTTGAAGATGCCCCGCTCTCCACAGCTCAGATCGTTTTAGCAATCGTCGCCATGAAGCTGAAGAAGACAGCCGCAGAGATTGACGAAGCGAAGTCAATAAACCAACTCGTTAGCGGTAAGCAAATGAATCCCAGAATCCGTGAAGACATTACTAACTTTCCCAGGCCGCTCAACACTTACAAATGAGATCGTTGGTGACCTTCATGCCGAGTTTGGGACCAACCTCCCAGACCGGGCAGAGGAACTCCCCATTGCTGGACTATGCGAGACGCTCCGCAAGACTAACACTGGAACCCTGGGGAAGAAGACGTCAGCTCTAATTGCCAATTTCGTCTCATCAAAACTTCCAGGCAGCTTCGGTCAATCGAAACTGCGGGAGTACTTGCTCGATTGTTGGGGTCTTCAATCGCTGAGACAAGACGCCGTCATGTTGCTCGCGACCACGAACCAGCCCAGTTCTCGAATACCGTCTGAAGATGAAGCGAAGAAGTTTGTACATAAACTTGCTTCGGACTACTTCTCAGAACAAGGACTTCCACTGCCCACCAGAGGGGCTTCATCGACAGGCGGGCAGATGTTGAAGGTCGACGCGAAAGCCCTCGAAGCCCTCAGCGAGAAGAGCAATGCACTGCTGCGAGATATCAGCGAGGCCATGTCTCGACACCTTCCGACGAGTGATTTGACGTCAAGTGCGATTAAGACAGGTATCGATGAAGCAGTCCAAGACGAACTCGACCTGTGGCGCAGCGAGCACGGCGATGACTACGCGGACGGTATCAAGCCACGGTTCGACCTAAAGAAGGAGCGCTACTACGACTCCTTTTGGAACTGGTGCTCTCGGGACATCGCGCTGTTGTTTGAGCTGGGCAGGCAGCCAAGCCCGCAGAACGCGGAATTGGTTGAGGAGATATCTGCATCAATCATCAATCGGGCCTGCGAGCGCTCCATCAACCAGATTCAGTATCTCTGCTGCAAGACCCAGGGTGAGAAGACCGACTTGGGCCGCATCATGCGGCTCTGCCTCCAGGCTAGCATCTCGGCCAAGAACCGAGACCCGGTCTTCATCGCCAAAACGCACGATCTCGCGCCCGTCACGACTGTGGACAAGGAAGGGAACCTGCACTACTCAGAGGTCCTACGGACGACCCCCTTCAAGGCCCGCAAATCGTCCATTCCGCAGTTCTCCTACCCCGTCGGGACGTACGACCACAACGTCTTGGCTATGTCTGAGCGGCTCAGCGGGGCATTCGCGGAGGACCTCGACACGGCGCGGCACTCGGGCTTCACGTTCAGGGGCAGGAACTTCCTCTTAACCGGGGCCGGCCGGAATTCCATCGGTCTTTCTCTGCTCAAATACCTCCTCCAGGGCGGAGGACGGGTGACGGTCACGACCAGCACCTTCTCCACGGAGGCTGTCCAGATGTACCAGGAAGTTTACGCCCGTCACGGCGCCAAAGGCTCGGCTCTTAGGGTCCTCCCTTTCAATCAGGGGAGTCAAAAGGATGTCCAGGGCCTATCGAAGAGCCTGGTGGACGACTGGGATCCCGACTTCATTATCCCCTTCGCCGCCGTTTCGGAGAATGGACGCGACCTAGAGGAGCTGGACTCCAAGTCGGAAATTGCCCACAGGCTGATGCTCGTTAATCTGTTAAGGCTGCTCGGCCTCGTGGCCAAGAACAAGCGAGCCCGGGGCATCCTCACCAGACCAGCAACGGTCGTCCTTCCCCTGTCTCCCAACCACGGACTCATGGGTAACGACGGACTCTACGCAGAATCCAAAAGGGGCTTGGAGACGCTTCTGTCTAAGTGGAAGTCGGAGAACTGGCGCGATTACTTGTCCATGTTGGGAGTTGTCATCGGATGGACTCGGGGGACGGGGCTCATGGACGACAACGACATTGTAGCGCAGGGCGTGGAGGCGATGGGTGTTCGGACGTTCTCCAAGGATCAGATGGCCGCCTTTATCGCGTCGCTCCTCGGTGGGAGGACGAACGTGGCCTCTCAGTCCATTCCGGTTGTAGTCGATCTCAGCGGCGGCATGGGCAAGGTCGTCGACCTCAAGGAGAAGCTGACCAACATCCGCCGGGATCTCCGCGCCGAGGCCGATATTCAGAGGGCGATTAGGGACGAGGAGGCACGAGAGGCGGCTGTGACGGGGCGTGGGTCCGCGGTAAAGCCGCCGACCATGCTAGCCAAGAAGGCCAACATCCGTGTGCAGCTCCCCGCCCTGCCAGACTGGAATCGAGATCTCGCACCGCTGTCGGAGTCGCTCGAAGGCATGGTCGACCTCAGCCGCGTGGTGGTCATCACGGGTTTCGCGGAGCTAGGGCCCCATGGCAATAGCCGGACGAGATGGGAGATAGAGGCTGATGGAGTCTTCTCGCTGGAAGGATGCATCGAAATGGCCTGGATGATGGGTTTGATCCGGCACGACAAAGACGCCGTGAAAGATGACCATCCCTGGACCGGGTGGGTGGACGCAGCGACGAAGGCACCGGTCGAGGAGAGCGAGATATTCCCGCGGTACATGGGCTTCATCCTCGAGCACACTGGGATACGAAAGATCGAACCCGAGATCTGCGACAACAACTACGACCCCGAGCATAAGGCCACCGTGCAAGAGGTCGAGCTCACCCATGACCTCCCGCCATTCGAAGCCTCCTCCGAGGTGGCCCAGTACTTCCTACTCCAGCATGGCTCGAAGGCATCGATCAAGAAGGCGGAGTCCGGCCTGTTCACCGTCCAGCTCAAGGCCGGCGCCAAGGTCCTCGTGCCCCGGGCGAGCCACTTCAACCGGACGGTGGCAGGACAGATCCCGACGGGGTGGTCGGCGAAACGGTACGGCATCGAGGACGAGATCATCGAGCAGGTCGATCCCGTCACACTCTTCACGTTGGTCTGTACCGTCGAAGCGCTGCTATCATCCGGCATTACCGACCCCTACGAGCTCTATCAGCACATCCATGTGTCCGAGGTCGGCAACTGCGTCGGGTCCAGCATGGGCGGCCTGTCGTCACTGAGGAAGATGCACCGCGACCGGTTCCTCGACAAACCGGTGCAGGGAGATGTGCTGCAGGAGACATTCGTCAATACGACGGGGGCGTGGGTGAACATGCTTCTCATGTCCTCGGCGGGCCCCATCAAGACACCCGTGGGTGCTTGCGCGACATCGCTCGAGTCGCTGGACACGGGCTACGATCTGATTGTTGCCGGCAAGGCCAAGGTGTGCATCGTCGGCGGTGTTGAGGACTTTGTCGAGGACGTCTCGTACGAGTTTGGCAGCATGAAAGCCACATGCGACACGGACGCCGAGTTCGCTGCGGGGAGGAGCCCGACCGAGATGTCCCGCCCGACGGCATCCTCGAGGAGTGGCTTCGTCGAGTCGCAGGGGTGTGGGATCCAGGTCATCACGACGGCCGAGCTCGCCCTGGAGATGGGCCTGCCCATATTCGGCGTCGTAGCCCTTACGACCATGGCTGCCGACAAGGCCGGTCGCTCAGTGCCGGCGCCGGGCCGTGGGGTTCTCACCAACGCCCGGGAGTCTGCCGGCGAGCGCAAGTACGTGACGCCGTCACCGCTGATGGATATGGGGTACCGGCGGAGGCTGCTCAACATGCGCCTGCAGCAGATCAACTTCAACTTCCAGATCAACCTGGATCTGATGGAGCACGAGATCCACTACCTCAAGGAGATGGGCACGAAGGGCTTCGACGAGGAGGCGTATCGGCGGGACAACATCGCCGCCTTCGAAGAGGACGCAAAGAAGCAGGAGGCAGACCTGAGGTTCAGCCTGGGCAACAAGTTCTGGAAGAACGAGAAGCAGATCTCGCCCATCAGGGGCAGCCTGGCGACTTGGGGTCTCGGGATCGATGACCTGGGCGTTGCTTCCATGCACGGCACGTCGACGGTCAAGAACGACCTCAACGAGTCGTCTGTCCTGCAAGAGCAGATGAGCTTCCTCGGCCGCGAGAAGGGGAACCTGCTCCCCTGTGTCTGCCAGAAGGCGCTGACGGGCCACAGCAAGGGCGCAGCCGGCGCGTGGATGATCAACGGCGCGCTCCAGATGATGGACGCGGGCGTTGTGCCGGGCAATCGAAACGCCGACAACGTTGACGCAGGCTTGCGCCAGTACAAGCTCCTCCATTTCCCGAACGTGACGCTCAGGCCGGAGGAGATTCGGGCCTGCTCGGTGACCTCGTTCGGCTTCGGGCAGAAGGGGGCCCAGGCTATTCTCGTCCATCCCAAGTTCTTGTTCGCGACGACCAGCCAGCAGGCGTACGAAGCATACGCGGCGAAGCGGGACGAGAGGTGGAGGAAGGCTTGTAGATTCTTGAATGATGGGATGCTGTACGAGCGTCTGGTCAGGACGAAGTCTTTGCCGCCGTACGAGCCGTCTTCGGAGTCGGAGGCACTACTCGATCCCGGGGTTCGGTTCTGAGGGGTTCTAAGGAGAAGAGAATGGCTTAGGGTAGTTTCTTTTCAGCGATTTTAATCTAGGGTCTCGGCATGGGCGTCGAGGCTGTGTGGCTTCTTCTTTGTTGGACTGGTATTTGGGCGACGTCAAATTGCTAGGAGGATGAAATGTGGACGGGGTGTCAAGCATCGCATGGAACATTGCATCATCAGATTGTATTTGATCAATAGAGTCTGCTTCATCATTTACTGCATGATAATATCCTGACTTGGCTCCACGGCCATTCATTTGTGCTCTTAGTTGACCTCAAAGTTCTTGATGCTATTGTGCGGCGGACCTTCGGGAGTTACGTATGCCTTCAAAGTCTGTCAGTCATACCAAGTCCATCACACCCAGATCGGGTCTTCACATACCTTGGTCAAACCTCCGTCAACGACAAGCTCTTGGGCATTCACGAACGAGCTGGCGTCGCTGGCCAGGAACAGCGCAGCGGAAGCCTGCTCGATGGGCTCGCCGAACCTACCCTGGGGCAGGTGAATCTCCCTCCTCGCCCTTCTCTCAACATTCGTGCCTAGGTAATCCTGCATCAACGGTGTGTTGAGCGGCCCCGGGCACAGGGTGTTAAAGCGGATCCCCTCCCGCGCGTGAACAATGGCCAGCTCGCGCGTCATGGCGATGATGGCCCCCTTGCTCGTGGTGTACGCGAGCTGTGCCGTCGCAGACCCAATCAGCCCAACCACGGAAGACGTGTTGATCACGCTCCCGCGTGTCTTGCCGTGCCGCCTCATGCTCAGGACGGCGTGCTTGCATCCGTGCCAGGTGCCCCGAACGTTGACCTGGTAGGTCAGGTCCCAGGCCTTGGCGGTGGCATCGACGGCGTCGCCATCTTCGTGCGGGAATACGCCGGCGTTGTTGAGCATCACGTCAACGCCGCCGTGCTCATCGAGCTGCTGCACCAGGGCGGCCACATCGTCCTCGTCGGCGACGTTGCAGGTCTTGTAGGCGACGCGGCCCGGATGGGGCCCGTGAAGCTCTAGGTTGCGGCGGAGGTCATCGAGGGCCTTTTCGGATATGTCCGAGAGGAGGAGGTTGGCTCCCGTCTTTGCGAAGAGGATTGCTATTTGGGTTCCTATACTCCTAGGACATCATGAGGCCTAGTTCATTTTAGGTAACTTGGGACTCGAACACGGGCTTTACGCACCCTGCGGCGCCGGTCAGAATGACATTCTTGCCGGTCAACTGGAATAGTTCCATCATGGCTTCGAGATCCCTGGCCCACAGCTGTCTTGATCGTCAGGGATGTTGGCGCTTCCTTGCTGGCGTTGCTCCGTCTAGCTCTCTCCTACGATGCAGGCACTATGCAATCGGCGTAGGGCCATCGCGTGCCGTGCATCTAGCGAGTACATGCAGCAAAGAGTCATATTCTCATCCGAGCACATGGGCGTTGACGTGAGGCTTTGTGGCATCTACCGAACAAGGTTCACGATTGAGTCAGGGGCATCTCAGTGTACGCTACGCTACGGGTGTTGACCCTGACGTGAGATCGCGTCACCCCGAGTCAGTGCTGTGTTCCCTGTTATTAGGCCCCGCACTCTTCTTTACGGGCAGCATGGGGACACGGAGGATAGTGTCACCACGTCGAAGTGTCGCGAGTCTTTGAGGTCGTCATCACCGTCGTGATGATACGTTTCTTGACTAGTTTGTGTTGATAATGCGTGCTATTTAATGGTACCTAGCAGAAGAAAGAGAAGCGGTCGAATGAGTGAGGACGCAAAGGAGGCCTCCGGCGCTGTGCCAACATATCTGTCACCAAACGGTAAGGTGAAGAGATCAGTCCTTCCCACCTTATCATCAATATAAAAGAACGAAAGACTACCATCGAATGACATATTTCCACACATTGACACGAGAAAGGAGAAGATGAACACGAGATTGTCATTAGTTAAAGAAAATAAGAGACTACCGCTGTGCAATACCTGTTGACATCTACCACGGCATGACCTGGCCAGTCTGGGTCACAAACTTGCCCGATGTCGTCTCGCGGCTAGCGCCATCGATGACCTGAAGGACGCCGGTGACACTGCTGTCAATCGTGTCCGGGGGCCCGGGCTCGTATCCCCAGGCCTTGGCGGCATATTCACCCATGTAGGTTTGGACCCAGCCCGGGTGCAGCGCGACGGCGACGAGGTTCTTGTGCTGAGCGTGGAGTGACTTTGTGATGTGGTTGAGGGCGGCCTTGCTGGGCCCGTAGGCGCCGCCGGGGACAGGCTCGAGACCCTCGATGGAGCCGACGGAGGAGGTCATGCCGATGAACTTTGCGGGGGTTTCGCCCTCGGCGCGGTCCATCAGCGGCCACAGGCCCTGAAAGACCATGAGCGGCGCGATTGCGTTGATCTCGAAGGCGCGACGGTAGTCGTCGGCGGGGGTCGCGGAGGTCGGGGTCATGGGGAATGGGGAGGCGGCGTTGCTGACGAGGACGTCGATGCGGTCGAGGGTGCCGGCGGTTGCGGCAGTGAAAGCCTCGCGGACGGCGGCGGGGGAGGGAGCTGTTGAGAAGTCGAGGAGCATGACGTGGAGGACGCTACCGTCGCCTTTGGTCACATCGGCGACGCCTGACTTGAGGGTCGCAGCGGCGTCTTCGCTGCGGACCGACGCGACGACTGTCGTGGCGGGGCGGGCGAGCAGGGCCTTGACGAGGCCGAGGCCGATGCCCTTGTTGGTGCCAGTGACGACGTAGACGGTGTTAGCCATGGTTTTGACTCTCGACCGGGAGTTGGGAGACGGGAGTAAGGGGTCGGAGATTCAAGGGATCGGATCCGGCAGCGGAGCCGTCGGGTGTTTTTCGAACGGGGAGATATAGTAGGGCGTGAAAACAAAGCCGGCGCGGAAGCAATAGCAGCTGGTAAAGTGAGGTAGGGTTGGAAGCTGAAGTCTCTCTGGCTCTGTTAGCCGGGATATAGCTTCGTGTAAGAGGATTGGAAGGATGGGAATCAGGGCGGGGAGAGGGGTCGAACACGTGAGTTCCAAGGAATTAGGGCCTCGAGGCAACGCATCACGTCAGCGTCACCTCGGCGGCTGCAGTTATTTGGCCTGTTTCGTCCAATGTTGAAGGTTCTGATAGGATAGAACTCTGATGCATGAAGGTGTATGTCTATTGGTTCTGTTGATTTAATATGTCTCGGATCTTTCCATCGTCGAAACTCCACACCCCTTCTATATGCTTTCAATCCCAACTCTATCAGCTAGTGCACACCAAAAACGACTTCATCCAGTTACCATGCATGGTAGAGATGGCAAGGCTCGCCTCATCTCAAAGAGTGAAACTCTTCATGAGCGGCGTCCAACCCGCTCGCAAGACCTTCCACCATCTTCAGGGCCCGCTCCCGCTCCGTCTCCACCTTCTCCCACGTCCACCCGTCTGTCCCGGTGGGCCCGTCTCTATTCCACTCCGCCGGGTCTCCGTCAGACCCTCTTTTCCCTTCGGCACCCGGGCCCGGCTGCGGCAACACCCCGGCAGCCCCGAGGAACTTCTCAGGTGGGACCGTCAGTCGCCCAGCCTTGACGACGCACTTTGAAAGGGCCGTCGCGTAGGCAACAGGCGACTTGGGTGCCTCCTCCGGCTTCTCCCAAGGCCTGAAGAGCTTCGCTTCGGCGCCCTTCTTCCGCTCCACAAAGTGCGTTACGACGTAGAGCCACTTGCGGTCCCACGCCAGGACGCGGCTGTGCATGTCAAAGGCCGCGCCCGGCTTGATCTCCTGCTTGAAGGTGCACGATGTGCCGGCGAGCAGGACCATGACGCCGTTCTTGTATTCGCGGTAGAGCCCGCCGCAAATGGCCTCGGCCCGCAGCGCGGCCAGCAGGTCCGTTCGCGCGACATCGAGGTCCGAGAAGTAGGTGCTGTTGGACTTGTGTAGGTTGTAGTCCGTCTCAAGCAGTGCGACCCGCGACGGGGTTACGACCGGCTTGAAGACGGAGCCAGGCCCGGGCTCGAAGTAGCGCTTCTTAGGCCACCAGATGTTGTAGAAGACGCGGGCCTTTGGTAAGTTAGGGTTGGTGCAGTCTGATATGGATGCCTTCAGATGAGGACGACTTACGTGCCAGACAAGAGGAAACCGCTTGAGATTCAACAACACGAAAATAGCCGCGACGGCACCCCAACCAGCAGTGGCTTTGTTTTCCGCCGCCCATTGTGCTGCCTGTTCAAAGACCTGCACGAGGGTTGGCCTCGCCGCCTCTAGGACCTCCATCGCCTTTACTCTCAACGTCGAAGCCATTGGTGGATGTTCGTTCGGCTCACTAACTGAGTACTTCGTCTGAATGCTTCACTGAGTGCAGACTCGATTGAAAGCATCAAGTACCTCGAGACAACCTGACTGAGTATCCCATCAATCAGTCTCGCAGCAGATAGTTGGCTCATACACGTGGCCCCATGAGTCAGCGGGTTTGAGCAAGTGACCTGAGTCAGGAACTCGCCGGTTGTGTGTGTGTGAAGCATCAATCTGAGGATTTTCATTCGAGAGTCGTGGCAGATTTGTGGTTGTGGACAGGGATCATCCCCCATGTCAAACGGAATGTCCCTCATTTTCATCCCTTTCAGCGCTATTCCGACCCAAGTGACTTTTTTTTGATGAACTCAAGGAAAAGATCTGCTACTTTGTAACCCCTTGTAAAATATATGTGCTCGGTTACAGCGCTTGATGCCCCAAGTCAAGCGCTTCCAGGTGCATTCAGACTTTTGGCACCCCTCTGCAAGTTGCCAGACGCCGTTGGTTGAGTTGATACAACACTAACAGCCAACCACCTGTCACGTAACGTTCGTCAACAGCACCTGGTGAATGTATTGAATTGAGATATGGGATATCAAAAACTTGCTTAAATGAATGCACTCTCTATAACTATATGCTTATGCTGCAGTCTGTGATATTACTTCTGTTGTCGTTGTCTTCCTCTCTTCTCTCGTCTGGCCTTCTGCGGGCGGTGCTGGTGCCGGCTTTGGGGGCTTCAGCGGGATCCATTTAATGAAGACCCAGCCGAGAGTAGTGAGACACGCCAGGACAATGGCGAGCAGGAACACGTTCTGGATGCCGTGGTTGTACTCTGGTAGCGCGATCTGCAGCTGCTCGGGCGTGAGTGAGTCTCTCAAGAACCCGAACCGATTTAGCAGCGTCTCGCGGTCCACGCTCGGGATGAGCTCTGTGAGCTTCTCAATGCGCGTGACGAACAGGTTCTGGGCGACACTGATGAAAATGGAGCCCCCGACGGTGTTCACCAGGATGATGGCCGACACGCCGTACGGCACGTCGGCTGGGTCAAGAGCCACTTGCGTCCCGACGATGGACGACTGCACGCCAGCGCCGGTCCCAAGGCCGAAGAGCACCTGGTACCCGATCCACCGAGCTGTCTCAATGTTCGGCTGGAACGTGTAGAGCATACCGGCCCCCGTCGATGCGAAGATCGTCCCCAGGATCATGAACGGCGGTATGTACCCGACTAGCGACGCTCCGATCCCACCGAGAACCCCGGAGCCGATTAGGGCGATGACCATCGGCAGCAGCCGCACCCCCGACTCTCGCGAGGATACGCCTTGGATGGCCTGGAACCAGATGGGCAGCTTTGGAGACCATGGTTAGCGGCGGACTACTATAGCAATGGCAGATCATACTCACATAGTAGAGCACCACCATTTGCGCGCTTGATAGCGTGAATCCATACCACAGACACGACGCGAACGACCGGTTCGCAAGCAGTCGCGTCGGAAACGTCGCCCTCTCCTTAAGCCAGTGCTGGTGCGCCGCGACAGAAACGAACGACACTCCAAAGACGACGAGAAGACCGATCAGGCGCGCATCGTTCCACGTGTACAGCGTCGAGCCCCATTCGAGCGCGAGAAGCAAGCAAGTGATGCTCCCGACTAAGCCGGTCCCACCCACGAAGTCGATCTGCTTGATCCTGTCCCGCAGCGAGGCCCTCTCGACAGGCTTCTGCGGCGGCCGGAAAAAGATGAGGAGGACGAGGAGGAGGGCGCCGCCGATGGGCAGGTTGATCCAGAAGCACCAACGCCAACCGATGTGGCTCGCGATGGCGCCGCCAATAATGGGGCCTATCACGATCGCCACGCCCTCGAGGGAGCCTAGGATGCCCGTGAACATTGGCCTCTGGTGGAGCGGAACCACGGCCGCCGTGATGCTGTCCAGATTGGTCAGCTTTGGTACGGAGATGAGTGATGATGGGGACACTCACATCAAGGCCCCCGAGATGCATCCCGCGCTTCCGAGCCCAGCAATGGCCCTGCCGACGATGAAGCTGGTCGAGGTCCGCGCCAGCGCGCATGCCAGTGATCCGCCCAGCAGCAGGATGAGGGACACAAGGAAGACAGCCTTGCTGGAGAAAGTAGCGTACAACTTGCCAAATGTCGGCTGTGTTGCACCGGTCACAAGTAAGCTGTGATGAGAGATTAGCCATGTTTCTATCCGATGTCACGCCGGAGGAATTTGACTTACTATACCGATCCATACCAGCCAACGTCCTTGACTGACTGGAACTCCTCAGATAACGTGGGGACGATCGTGGCCACCAACGTTGCATCCTGAAAAGCGTTAGTCCTAGCCATCCATTGAGCCAACTGGAAAGGACTTCAAATCTTACAAGCGCCGCTATCAACAAGGACAAACCGAGGGCCGTGACCATTAGCACCCGAGGGACCATCGGCGGGAAATTTTGCTCGTCATTCTTCTCCTCCGGGCTGGCATCTTGAGAGACGGACAATGAGTTGGAATCGTCGACCGTCCCCCCATTTGGGTTCGATGCCATGCTCACGATGCGGTCGTAAATGGCTGTGGTTGCTGAGTCGTCGGCTGCACCTGTTCGCCTGTGGTTTACTCAGAAAGGGCTTTGATAGGTACACTCAGGTATTCCAGGCCGTATTGTGATGAGACGACGGACATGTACTATGCGCAGTACTCCGTGCTATGTAAAGAGAAAACTTAACATTGCCACCGCCCCCCGAAAACCCGAACTGCCACGTACCCAAAGCCCCTGAAACGACCCTGGAACTTCTGGCGAGCGACGGCGCGGGGCCGGTCCCCGATCAACGCCGGGGAAGCCCCGCTGGAGACTCGGAAGGAGGACCACCAGGCGGACCGTGCCGGCGACGGTCTCCACTTTCCGGTTCGGGGTCATGCTGAGGTCAGCGCTAAGCCGCTTTCGTCCATCCGGGCTCACCAGTGTGAAGGCGCCGAGACGACAGACCGGGAGAGAGCATGTGTCCCCCGGAGAGGCGAGAACCCAGGGAGCTGGGACACGGGAGCTGGGGCTACTTGTTCGAACGACGGGGAACATTACGGTTGCGCATGGTGTGGTGCATAGCATAGCAAGCAGCTCAGATCACACAAACTGTCTGTCGCCGGTTTCTTTTCGACGAATGCCATATACTTACGACAACGAGTAGACCGATCACGCCCCCAAGCACCCATACCCAGTACCCACGCTGTCAAGGGTTCGTCGCATCTACAATCGGGGACCTATGGAGCCAGCCGAGAGCCCGATGATGTGCACCCTTCCGGCGTTCGCTGGTGGGGAGCCGAAGAACCGTGAGCAGTCATTCGAGCATATTGACATCAAGCTTGAAGACCCGGGACGCTCCGACGCCTCGGTGGCTGCGCTTCTCAGCGCCGCGTGGTGCCTTACCTTGCATCTCTACACTGGCCAAGCCCGGATAGGCTTTGGGTTCATCGATGAGCATGGCGAAGCTTCTGCCAAGAGCTGCAACATCGCTTCTCGAGACACCGTCTTAGATATACTCACTCGATTCGCCGTGCCTCCAGAGCAAAACGGCGTGAACGGCAACCATGTACTAGAACATCTGGAGTCCCATCCGCTGGACGCTTCTTATAACACCGCCGTGCGGTTGGTGACATCAACTGGCCAAAGCAATGGCCATACCAATGGATACCCTAAGACCAATGGAGTCACGACGACGCTGCCGGAAAGAATACAATTGACCCTCGAGGCTGACCTTTCCCCGGCATCTGATATTAGGCTTCGTCTGCTTTTCCTCCGCTCCTTCATGTCGCAGGCTGAAGCCCGCAATCTGGCCGCGACCGTCAGCCATGTCATCAACGAGATCGTGAACGACAGCAGCAAATTGGTGAACAACCTTCAACTGAGCCCAAGAGACCATGATCAAGTAAGAAGGTGGAACGGAGGAGAGTTGACGCGCTCAGACTGTCTTCTCCACGAGGCCTTCAGCCGAATCGCGGAGGGAAGTCCCGAAGCAGAGGCCATCAATGCATGGGACGGACGCATGACGAATCACGACCTTGAGGACGAGTCTAGCAAGTTGGGAAAGCAACTCATCCGCGACGGCGTCTCTCCCGGCTCTCTCGTCCTCCTGAGCTTCGAAAAGTCTAGACATGCCGTCGTCTCGTGGCTGGCGGTTCTCAAAGCGGGCGCCGCCTGCGTTTTTCTCGACCCCCGATATCCGGCCGGCCGAATTCGTCAAACCATCGCGGCGACTGGTGCGACTCACGCGCTCTCTTCGGCATCTACCATCTCTCAACTCGACGGTCTAGGACTCAACGTCCGGCAAGTGCCTCTGGAGCCCGAGCACTGCAACGGTTCTGACGCTCACGCTTCCAATGGCTTCGTCTGGCCTTCGAGACAACCCAGCGACACCGCCTTTGTCATATTCACGTCTGGAAGCACTGGGACCCCAAAAGCTGTTCCCCTTACCCACGCTGCCATCTACACGAGCACAGACGATATGGCCGGATCTTTCGGCGTGGAAAGAGAATCACGTATTCTCCAATTTTCATCTTATACCTTCGACGCCAGCGTGGCCGAAATGATCACGGGACTCTTGCGGGGAGCATGCATATGCATCCCCTCCGAGACCGATCGACTTGATCGCCTGCAGGCCTACCTTCAGCAGACTCTCACTTCATGGACCATCCTTACGCCGACTGTTGCTCGACTAATCGACCCGACAGAGACGTCAGCACTCAGGACTCTGGTGCTGGTAGGCGAGCCTGTGAAGGAGTCCGACATCGAGCCTTGGATCAATGCCGGCGTTCAGGTCTACAACGCATACGGCCCTGCGGAGGCCACGTTCATGGCCACGGCAACCCCCAAGCCCGGTGCAGTCGTCGGTCGAGCCAGTTGCATCGGCCGCGGCGTCAACGCCAGGACGTGGATTGTGGGCCTTACGGGCGACCGCCTGGTTCCGGTTGGCGGTGTCGGTGAACTCGTCGTCGAGAGCTCCGTGCTCGCAACAGGATATCTCAACGACCCGGAACGAACGGCGGAGAGTTTCTTGGTCAACCCTCCATGGGCCCTAGACTCTGGGACCGAGAAGCCCGTTCCGACGAGGTTCTACAGGACAGGAGATCTAGCTCGCTACTTCGAGGACGGCACGCTAGAGTGTTTGGGTCGCGCCGACACCCAGATCAAGATCGGAGGCCAGCGTGTCGAGCTGACTGACGTCGAATATCATCTCCGGAAGAATTCTTCAACTGCCGACTCTGCCGTGTTTTATCCCCAGCGCGGCCCCTTTGCCAAGAGGCTGACAGCCATTGTTGCTGTTGCGCCCCAATCCTCTCACATTAACGGCCAGGACCATGCTTCCCTTCAACCACTGGATGAGAATCTCGTCTCAGATGCCAAAAGATGGCTCTTGCAGTCTGTAGCATCCTATATGGTGCCATCTGTCTGGTTCAAGATCGACTCGCTGCCTTTCACCGCTGCTGGCAAAGTGGACCGCAACCTTCTCCTCGAGAGACTCGAGAGCCTATCGCCGCAAGACGCCACCAAGACTCCTGGTCGCAAGGCGAACGGACATGCGACAAGCGCAAGCGACGCTGAGGTCACTATTCTTGACGTATGCAGCAACATTCTCAACGTCCCTGTCGACCGGATAGATCTTGATCAGTCATTCTTCGCTCTTGGCGGTGACTCGATCACTGCGATGCAAGTCGTGTCGGCCTTCAGACGTCTTGACAAAGCCCTCAAAGTCAAAGACCTTCTTTCCTCCTCTTCACTGAGGGAGACGGCTTCCAAGATCGAAAACCTTCGGGCACAGCCGTCCGTTCCAGAGATTCGGCCTGGCGATAGGTTCCCGGTTTCTCCCATCCAGCAGCTATTTCTCGACACGGCCCAGTCTCCGAGCACGAGGAACCACTTCCATCAGAGTGTTTTCGTGAAGGCAAACCAACTGCTGAGACCTCGGTTGATTGAGAAGAGCATTGCAGACCTGGTTACACGGCATCCCATGCTCCGGGCTCGCTTCGAGCAGTCATCGTCAGGAGAGTGGAAGCAATACATCAGCCCCGTTTTGGAAGAGGCCTATCAGTTCCACAACCATCCCGATGCCTCATCAGAACTGCAGAAGATTGTCATGCTCAAGTCCCGGCTGACACTGTCTGTAACTGAAGGCCCCTTGGTTCGTGCAGATTTGTTCCAGACTGACCGAGGCCAATTCCTGTCCATCGTCGTACACCATCTTGTGGTGGACCTCGTCTCCTGGAGAGTGATTCTAGAAGAGCTCGAAAGAGCACTCACAGAAGAAGCGCCACAATTTAACGATTCGTTCCCCTTCCTGGCTTGGGTCAACGAACAGAGGGGCTTTTCAAAGTCGCTCAAGGTGTCGCAGGTTCTGCCTCACCAGGTACCAGGATCTGACTTCAACTTCTGGGGCGTCGACAAAGCGAAAAACTTATACGCCGATGTACGCGAGAAACGCTTCTCCATCGGTGCGGAGGAGACGCAGGACGTTCTCGCCGACTGCCACTATGCTCTCCGAACCGAGCCGGTCGACATCCTTCTCTCCGCACTGCTGCTCTCCTTCAGCAAATTATTCCCCGAACGACAGCTTCCAGCAATCTTCACTGAAGGCCACGGCAGAGAGGCTTTGAGCGACCACATGGACCTCTCGAGGACGGTCGGCTGGTTCACGACGATGTATCCGATCCACCCCGGAGACTACCGCGGTGTTCTGGATCTGGTCGCAAGAGTCAAGGACGCGAGGAAACGGACCCCCAACAACGGCTTCGACTACTTCAGCTCAGCTTTCCTCACCTCTGAGGGTCGCGACGCATTCAAGGATCATCTCCTGGCGGAGGTCGTGTTCAACTACGAGGGCAGATACCAGTCCATGGATAAAGAGTTCTCTCTGCTGCAACAGGAGTCTTGGACTCCTGGAGAGTCGCTGGAGGACATGAGCCCAAACCTGCAGCGGTTCTGCCTCTTTGAGATCGCCGCCAGCGTGCTTGCAGACCGGCTGAACTTCACCTTCGCCTGGAACTCCAAGATGAAACACCAGAACAAGATTGAAGCGTGGCTGTCGAGCGTTCCTCGGGCCATCACTATAATTACTGGGGCGCTGAAGACATCGACCCGGCAGCTAACTCTGAGCGACCTGGGACACTTTGTCGATCTTGACTATCCCGGGCTGCAGTCTTTGACAAGCACGTTGCTGCAGATACCCGGCATCCACGGCTTGGAAGATCTAGACGACGTCTACCCCTGTTCGCCGATGCAAGAGTCCCTCGTCCTAAGTCAATCTAGAGTAGACGGTGTATACGAAGTCGACATCGTTTGGGAGGTTACGGTGTCTGACGGTGCAAACGTCGACCCCGGACGCCTCGAGTCTGCCTGGCACAGCGTCGTCGCTCGCCATGCTGCTCTGAGGACCGTGTTCATCGAGACATCTGCTACGGTCGGGATGCTCGACCAGGTCGTTCTAAAGTCACACCGCCCTCGGTGCGAGCACCTGCGGGCTCGGGATGATGAAAGCGCCCTCGAGAAGCTCTCATCCTATCCTGCTAAGGAGAAAGGACTCGGGACCACACAGCCGCTCCACCGGCTCTTGATATGCTCCACGGATGATGGGCGAGCATTCTTGAGATTCGAGGTTAACCACATTGTCTTTGACGGCATGTCCTCCATCCCTCTGCTCCGCGACTTGTCCGAGGCATACAACGGCAACCTGGTGACGCGATGGGGCTCTCCGTACGCGGATTTCATCCGCTATATTCGCGATCCCGGACTTCGGGAGCAGAGCATCGCGTACTGGAAGGAGTACCTCGCAGGTGCCGAGGCCTGCATATTTCCGCCGTTGCTCGACGTCACCAATGGTGAGAGCGAGCAGAAGTTCGTCCCGGTTCCTCTCGGCGTCGACCATGCAACGCTTCAGGTGCAGCTGGCGAAGTTGGAAGTCACATTCCCCGTTCTCATCCAGCTTGTCTGGTCTCTCGTACTGCGGTTTTACATCAATGGGAGCCAGACCGTCACCGGCTACCTCGCGTCTGGCAGAGAGGCTCCGGTACCCGGCATCGACGACGCCATAGGGCCTTTTATCTCGATGCTTCTCTGCTATGTCGACTTCACCCAGCAAAAGTCCATCCTGGAGTTGCTGAAGAAGATACAGCTTGACTCGATCAACAGCTCGGCCTACCAGGCAAGCTCACTCGCTGAGATTCAAAGCTCCATCGGCATCACGGGCGGCACGCTGTTCAACGCCGGCATTTCCTTCATGCCGCTCGTGGACGAAAAAGCCCAACACGGCAACAAGCTGGTGTTTGAACAGAAGTCCATCAATGATCCTACCGAGGTTAGTATCCGCCGGCTGTGACTCTCCTCTCACAAGACAATTGCTAATACGAGACAGTTTGAACTTGCTCTTATCGTCGAAACTGGGGAGGATGCAACCAAGATCTCCATTCACTACCGCACGTCTCTCGTCAGCGAGGGCCATGCCAGAAACATCGCAGAAACGGTAAACCACATCCTCATGGAAATACTGAAGGACCCATCGAGGACCCCGGACGAGATCCCGGCACTCAGTTCCAACGACCTCGATCAACTCTGGAAATGGAACGAGACCTGCATTGCTCCGGTCGACGAGTGCGTCCATCATTTCGTTGAAAGGGTCATGGTCGCCCACCCCGACAAGGAGGCTATTTTCAGTTGGGATGGATCGCTTTCCTACCGGGAGCTGGACGACCTGTCGCGAAACTTGGCTCAGCACCTCGTCGGTCTCGGCATCGGCCCGGAGAAGATTGTGCCCCTCTGCTTCGAGAAATCGAAGTGGGCCGTCGTCTCCATGTTGGCGGTCCTGCGAGCTGGTGGGTGCTTTGTGATGCTCGACCCAACTCATCCGGATGCGCGCGTTCTCTCCATTGCAGAAGAGGTCGAGGCTGAGGTTTTGATGTGCTCGCCCCTCACTCGGCCCAAGTTTGAGGCGGTCAAAGACAAGGCGCTCGTTATCGAGACCGAGTTTGCATACGGCCTGCCACCTACGGATCCTAACGTGCCCGTCTGCCCTACGGTAACACCCGACAATGCCATGTACGTGGTCTTCACGTCGGGAACGACTGGAGCACCCAAAGGATCCATCACCTCTCACAGAGCATACTGCACTGGGTTCCGAGAGCATGCTTGGGCCATCGACGTCGGTCCCGAGTCGAGAACTCTGCAATTCTCTGCCTACAGCTTCGACGCTAGCGTTGGCGACATCCTCACAACCTTGCTCGTTAGTGGGTGTATCTGCATCCCATCGGAAGAAGACAGGAGCATGGAGATTTCCACATTTATCGCCAAGAGTCGAGCTACGTGGGCTGGTTGGACGCCATCCTTCGCCTCTCTCGTCGACCCCGACACGGTTCCCACACTCACTGTGCTTCTCATGGCCGGAGAACCTCTGCCAGCATCTCAAGTCGATGCTTGGGTTGACAGATTAAAGCTTCTCAACATCTACGGCCCGAGTGAGTGTAGTGTCGCCTGCGTCGTCAACAAAGACGTCACGAGAGAGACGAACGCTTCGAACATTGGCCGCGGTTACCGCTGCGTGACTTGGGTCGTCGACGAGAACGATCACGAGCGTCTTCGCCCCATTGGTTCTGCCGGCGAGCTGCTCATCGAAGGTCCCATTCTTGCCAGGGGTTATCTCAAGAGACCGGAAAAGACGGCCGAGGTATTCATCGACGCTCCTTCGTGGCTTAAAAACGGCCCTCACCCGCGTAACAACCGTTTGTACAAGACAGGAGACCTGGTGAGATATAACTCGGATGGCACGATCAACTTCATCGGTAGGAAAGACACGCAGCTGAAGATCAACGGCCAACGAGTCGAGCTTGGCGAAATCGAGCACTCCTTGCGCAGCAGCATCCCTCCCACAGCCGGCCCGGTAGTCGTCGAGCTGCTCAAGCGCTCAGGCGTCGGCGAGCATGACCTCCTGGCTGCTTTTGTACATGTCGGCACTGATGACACCTCCCCTGAGGACCCGGACGATATCATCGCCACCGAGCCGCAGGCTTTGGAGAGGTTCCAGAGCCTCGTCAAGCAGATCTACGAAACGGCGTCGTCCCTCCCACGGTACATGAGTCCCCACGTCTTCATCCCGCTCAAAATCCTCCCCATCACTACGGCGGGCAAACTTGATAGGCGTGCACTGCAGCGGGTGACGAGCCTCTTGAGCCGAGAGGACCTCGTGTCTTTTACCTCAAGCGCCAAGGAGGCGGGAAGAACTCCCGAGGAGCTCCAGCTCGCAGAAATGTGGAAGAAAGTTCTTCACGTCAGTTCTGTCGGCGTTTACGACCACTTCTTCCGACTTGGAGGCGACTCGATGGCCGCCATGGGTTTACGATCCGAGGCCCGACGCAATGGACTGGGAATTTCTGTTTCCGACATCTTCTCCAACCCGGTCCTGGCCGACATGGCCAAGGTGATGAGCAGTGCTGCGGGCGAAGCCGCGGAATGGGTCCAGCCGTTCTCCCTCCTTGACACTCAAGATTCCACGTCAGAGGCCATGGCCGAGATTGCACGAGAATGCAACGTTTCCCTCGATGCTATTGAAGACATTATCCCCTCCCTCGCGATGCAGGAAGCCCTCATGGCCTTGTCGTCTCGGCAGTCGTCATCTCAGGCATACGCTTTGCATGCGCCGTACAAGCTCCCAGCAAACCTTGACGAGGCCCGATTCATCGAGGCATGGGAGCAGACCACTCAGGTCCACACCGTACTTCGCAGCCGCATCCTCCTCAGGCCAAAAGGGTCTCTCCTGGTCATCCTCAAAGACAAGATTTCCGTCACGATACACCAAGGATCGCTTGATGAATATCTGGACAAACAAAAGTCCCAGCCATTTGGCTACGGAACACCACTTCTCCGCCTCGGCTTTGTCAAGGACAGCCATGACCGCTACTTCGTCTTCAGCGCACATCACTCCGTGTACGACGGATGGTCGACGAAGTTGATTTGGGATACCGTCCTCCAACACTACAACGGCGAAACCGTAGCCCCGCCTCCTCAATTCCAAGCCCTCGTCCAAAAGCTCAGATCCGCACCGCGTCAAACCGCCGAGGACTACTGGAGAGACGTGCTGATCGATCAGCAAGGGACGCCTTTTCCTTCAGTGCCAGCATCTCATAGGCCCGTCGCCCGCTCGGCAACGAGCTTCAAGTTCCGTCTGCCCGCTGCTTCAACCTTTGATCGCAATGTGACGGCCGCAACGCTGATCAATGCCGCGTGGTCCATTATCAACGCGCAGTATTCTGGAGACTCAACGGCAACTTTCGGCTGCACTCTATCAGGCCGAGATTTCCCCCTGTCCGGCATCGAGCAGCTGGTTGGACCTACTATCGTGACGGTTCCCAGACAATACTCCGTCAACGGGGACCAGAACCTCGCAGAGTTCCTCGAATATGTTCAACAAGTGGCAATCGACAGCATCCCGCACCAATACTTGGGCCTCCACGCGATCCAGGGCGTCAGCTCCGCTGCGCAAGAAGCCTGCGACTTTTCATCGCTCATGGTCGTTCATCCAGATGCGGCTCTACGACTGCCGTTCGAGGAACTCGATATCACGCCAGTCTCCCTCGACATCACCGAGTTCCACACGTATCCTCTAGCGGTAGAGTTCCTCCCCGTCGGCGAAGACCTTACGGTGGATATCAAGTTCGACCCCGACTGCATCGACTTGGAAATTGTCAAGACCATGATGGGCCAGTTCAACCACGTCCTCCAGAGCATTTGCAGTGCCAGCGCCACAGCCGACGTCGCCAGCGTCATGACCGTTGCGCCCGGCGATATCGAGCGCATAATTACCTGGAACAGCAGCAGTATCAACCCCGTGGAGGCTTGCGTGCACCACCTCATTGAGAAGAAGACCAAGGAGCAGCCCGATCTCCCGGCTGTTATCTCGCACGATGCTTCGCTCTCTTACGCAGAGCTCGATCTGTGGGCGAACCAGCTGGCTGCTCAAATCATCAGTACGGGGTTAGTCAAGCCTGGCGATTTCGTCGGTCTCTGCCTGGACAAGTCTGCCCGAGCCGTCCCAGCGATGATTGCGGTTCTCAAAGCTGGCGGCGCCTTTCTCCCTCTCAATCCCGACCACCCACCAGCGCGTCTTCAGTCTCTTCTCGGAGATGCAAATGCCAAGCTGGTTCTCGCCTCGCCGGAACGCGTTTCTTCACTGTCAAGCAGCCTGCCTTGCACCGTCATGTCCGTTGACGATTTCGATCCCTCCAAGCCATCTGCCTCGCCTTCAGCTGAAGCCAAGCCTGGGCATGCAGCATACTTGTTGTTCACGTCAGGCAGCACGGGCAAGCCAAAGGGTGTGGTCATTGAACATCGTGCATGGGCCTCAGCCATCGCCGCTCAGTCTTTCTTCTTCGGGCTCGGACCTCATATACGCATGCTTCAGTTCAGTACCTACACGTTCGACGCCATGATCTTCGAGATTTTCATCACGCTGACCTCGGGAGGCTGTGTCTGCGCACCCTCGGAGTCCGAAAGGATGAATGATCTCAGCGCGTACATCAAAAAGCACGAAGTCAATGCGCTCATCTCCACACCTTCCGTCACGAGACTTATCAACCCGGCAAAGGTTCCCACTCTCAAGCTCGTCATGGTCGGAGGCGAGCCCCTGGCACCATCCGACATTGAGGCCTGGTTGAGCCAGCCTGGAGTGACTTTCGTCAACGCGTACGGGCCAACCGAGGCATGTGTCATGGCCACCGCTCGTAAGGTCACGCTCTCGGACGCCAGCTCGAACATCGGAGGTCCCATCGGCACCGCTACTTGGATTGTCAGCCCCTTCACCAAGACCCTGGCCCCCATCGGAGCAGTCGGAGAGCTTTGCATCGAGGGTCCGCCCCTCGCTCGAGGTTACTTGGGCGATCCAGAACGAACCAACGCCTCTTTCGAGCGAGACCCGCCCTGCCTCCCCTCGGGAGCCAACCGCCGCATTTACCACACTGGAGACCTCGTCCGGTACAACGCTGATGGCACTATCACCTTTGTCGGTAGGCGAGATGGCCAGATCAAGCTCAGAGGCCAGAGAATCGAAGTCGGCGAGATCGAAGAAAACATCAGGAAATTCATGTCAGACAACAAGGCCTTCAAGCACATCGGAGTGGAACTCTTTGATTCCCCTGGTAGTCGAAGTAACTCGTTCTTGGTTGCTCTCCTGGTCATCGACGTTGCCTATAAGCACAGTACGGCCGGCGTTGGTTGTGCTTCAATGATGGACCCCTCAAACCCGTCTTTGTTGGAAACAGCCAAGACACTCCAGCAACAACTGCGCAACGTCCTTCCAGAGTATATGGTTCCGTCTGCCTACGTCGCTCTCGAACGCTTGCCGACCACAGCTTCAAGCAAGCGAGACCGGGTCTTCGTAAGGGCCTGCCTTTCTGAACTCTCTGCTCAGGGACAGCTGTTCCCCGCAGCCACGAGCAAGGTTGACGGTGCCGGTCTAATTGGCAGAGAGAAACTCCTGCAAGAGTGGTGGGCCAGTGTTCTTGATGTCAAGCCTGAGAGCATTGGCGCGGGCGATCACTTCTTCGTCCTCGGCGGCAACTCCATCACCGCTATCAGGCTTGCCGGTCTTGCCCGCTCATCGAAGCGACGTCTGCTCTTTGAAGACATTTTCTCGTATCCCGTTCTATCCGCCATGGCCACACGCATCGCAGATGACACTACTCTCGAGAGGCCCATGCCGAAACCCTTCGAGCTGTTGACCGAGGCTCAGTTGAGTTCTATTTTCCTTCGCGTCCTCCCGCTTTACGGCATCACTCGCGAACAGGTTGAGGATATCTATCCCTGCACTCCCCTCCAAGAAGGCCTCATGGCGGTAACGGCTCGAAACCCCGGAGCATACATATCGGCAGACACCATGGACATCCCAACCTCGGAGTTGAAGCAGCTTCAGTCGGCATGGGCAGAGGCTTTCAGGAAGTTTGAGCTTTTGCGAACCCGTGTTATTCTCAGCCACGAACACGGCTCGCTTCAGGTTGTGGTCCGCCAAGAGCCGATCTGGCACGAGGCATCCGACGTCGCAACTTTCGTTCAAATGGTTCAAGACGCACACGGATACGGGAAACCCATGGCGCATCTGGGAGTTGTTCCCACGGACGACCCTAGCATCTGCCGAGTCGTATTCAGTGCCCACCACTCTCTATATGACGGTTGGTCGCTGAGCCTGATTCGCCAGACCATCGAAGACCACATCTTGGGCGAACAATCCCAGCCAGACGCGCATCCAGCTGTTCCGTTCAAGCTCTTCATCCGACATCTTCTGGACCAAAGCACCGACGAAGCAAGATCTTACTGGGAAACCAGAATGGCTGGGCTCGAAGCCGCACCTTTCCCTCGTGCCACCAATGACTCCAAGCATCAACCCCTGGCCAGTTCTTTACTACAGCGATCAGTCACGTTGCCAATGGCTCGAAACCACGGTTCAGTTGCGACAACCGCGAACGTGGTACGCGCCGCATGGTCGCTGGTCATCTCTCACTACACTGCAAGCCCCGATACCGTGTTTGGTTCCATCTTGACGGGACGAGAGTCGTCGGATATTGCGGACGTTGAAAAGATTGCTGGCCCTACCATTTCTACAGTCCCGACACGCATTACCATCGATTACAACTCCACCATCTCTGACTTCCTAGCCAGCGTGCAGCAAGACGCAGTCGACGAGTCTCGTTTCTGTCACATAGGACTACAGAACATTGCCCGCATCAGCCCCGAATGTCATCTCAGCTGCAATTTCGGCAGTCTTCTCGTCGTGCAGCCTCCAATCAGCGGCGGAGGAGACAGGAAGGTACCACAGCTTCGGCAAGGTCCTGTGGCTTCGCCCAAGTTCTTCCCGCAGGCTCTAGTTCTCGACTGCCAGATGCCAGACGGCGATGGAGATGTTGGTCTGACCATGAGCTACGACCCGAAGATCTTGGACAAAGCGCAGGCAGAATTCGTTGTCTCTACCTTCTCCGCCATCCTTCGCAACCTCCTCGCTGCCGATCCTACCGAGAGACTTCGCAGCTTGTCCGCCATATCTAGCGAGCACGAATCGAAGTTGACTCATACCGCTGGACAGCCTGAGCTGAAGTCGGTTGACTCCTGCGTCCACACTTTGGTCCAGAAGCAGGCCGAAGTGAATCCCTCACAGACCGCGATCGACGCCTGGGACGGCTCCATGACTTACGCCGAGCTGGACCACGCCTCGTCATCGCTGGCTCGGAAGCTCCGGGGTCTTGGAATCGGTCCTGAAAAGGCGGTTCCGTTTCTCTTCGAGAGCTCTCGGTGGGCCATCGTCGCTATGCTTGCCGTCTGGAAAGCGGGAGGCTGCTTCGTTCCTCTGGACCCGAAATCGCCAAATCAGAGACTGCAACACCTGCTGCAGGCAACGGAGGCACACCTTATCTTGACCTCAGATCTACATGCCACTCGCTGCAGCGAGCTCCAATGCCGAGCACTTGTGGTCGATGAGGAGACAACATCCGAGCAGGCCGAACTGCAAGTTTCCGCGGCCAAGTCCCCCGTTCAGACCCATAATGCGGCGTACATCCTCTTCACATCTGGCACCACGGGAATTCCGAAGGGCGTCGTCATTGAGCACAAAACCCTTTCTTCATCGCTCACCTCCCTCGCCAGATACATCGGTATGAGAGCCGAATCTAGAGCCCTCCAGTTCTGTGCCTATACCTTCGACGTCATGCTCCTGGACATATTCTGCGCTCTCATCAGCGGCGGGTGTGTTTGCGTGCCTTCTGACCATCAAAGAATGAACGACCTCGCTGGTTTCGTCCGAGACTTCCAAGTCAACACCACCTGGTTCACGACCTCGCTCTCGAGAATCATCAACCCCGACGACGTGCCCAGCCTGAAAACAGTCATCATTGGCGGCGAGGCCGTTTTGCAGAGCGATGTTGATCGATGGGCGCCCAAGGTCAGGCTCATCTCCGGCTACGGGCCGACAGAATCATGCATCGTCACTCTTATTGGAGAACTTTTCCCCAAGACGCCAGCCAATTCCGTCGGTGGGCCAGTCGTGTGCCGGGCCTGGGTCGTCAACCCCCTGAAGGGCACAGAACTAACCCCCTTCGGAGGCGTTGGCGAGCTCTGTGTCGAGGGGCCCTGCCTCGCTCGCGAATACCTCGGAAACCCAGAGGCGACCGCAAGTGCCTTCATGAAGTCTCCGGTTTGGTTGCCTGGCACTACCGCAGCCACCCGAGTGTACCGAACTGGAGATCTTGTGTATTACAATGCAGACGGTACTCTGAGCTTTGTTGCACGCAAAGATTCTCAAGTCAAGATCCGTGGCCAGAGAGTCGAGCTGTCCGAAATCGAAGAGACCATCCGACGTCATATTCCGGGATGGCTTACCGTTGCTGTCGACATCTTCAAGCCGGAAGGAAATGACAAGCAGATACTGACTGCTGTATTCGGCACTGGAGACAAGTTTAATCAACGAACCGGGAGCGCGGGTCCCAATCCCGAGCTGGTTGCTTTCATGAAGCAATTGTCAAAGGAACTCAAGGGCTGCCTGGCTGAGACTCTCCCGGGACACATGATTCCCGATGCCTATCTCCCTCTCCCGCGCCTGCCGGTCCAAAGTTCCGGAAAGCTCGACCGCCGCGTTCTTCACACCATCGTCAACTCCATGACTTTCAAGTCAATCGCTTCCTACGCGAACTCCGACGACGGTCGCCAACCGCCCCAGACTGAGAGCGAGCGGGTTATGGCGCGGCTGTGGACGACGAGTCTGAAGATCTCGCATGAATCGACAATCAGCAGATCCGACAACTTCTTCAGCCTCGGCGGCGACTCCATCATGGCGATGAGGCTTGTTGCGATTCTCAGAGCCGAGGGTTACTTTCTCGCTGTTGCACAAATGTTCTCGAGCCCGACTCTCGCCGGAATGGCATCAAAGATGCAACAGCAACTGGAACATGGTCAACAGTTGACGACTGCCGCCAACCCTCTCCCGGTGGATTCGGAATCGGATGCTGATCTCAAGCAAAAGATTGCAACTCAACTCGGCTTGGCACCATCTCGGATCGAGGACGTCTACCCATGCACTTACATGCAAGAGTTCTTCATGGAAGATACTCTGCAGCGTCCTAGATCCCACGTTGCGCAGTTTATCTTCGTCCTGGACGACGACATCAACCTTCAGCGACTCCGCGCTGCCGTCACTCGCTGCGCCACCTGGTTTCCCATTCTCCGAACAAGACTGGTGCGGGAGTCAAGCCGTCTTTATCAGGTCGTCCTTTCCGACACCGTCCCGTGGAGTGACCATTCGGGCATAAGTCTGGACGCTGTGCTCAAGGAAGACAAGTTGAACCCCATGGGTCTTGGCGACCCCCTTGCCAGGGTAGCACTTGTCCAGAAAGGCAGAGACCCTCGTGCCCATCTTGTATGGACCCTGCACCATTCCCTCTACGACGCGTGGTCCCTGAGACTGCTACTCGACACCGTGAACAAGGCATACACCGACGAGAGCTTGCATGTGGCACCTCAGCTTTCTTTCAGGAGGTTCGTTGAGCATGTTGGAAGCAGGGATTCGGCGGCAGATCGCGCGTTCTGGGCTCGCTACTTGTCCGGTGCAGGAAACTCTCCCTTGTTCGGCTATGCTTTCATTCGCGAACCCGTCAAAGACCTCCGGGCAGACTACCACGTGCCGTTGCCTCCAAAGGTCCGGGGCACCACGCTTCCAGCCACAATCGCTTCCGCCTGGATCCTTGTTGCGGGACGCCTCACAAAGTCTCGCGACGTTACCATCGGCTACCTGGTCACCGGCCGAGCCGCTCCCATCCCGGGCATCCAAAACTGTGTCGGGCCTGCAATCTCGAAAGTGCCGCTCCGTGTCCGAATCGAAAATGGGGACAACACTGCCGACGTGTCGGAGAAGGTTCAGGCTGAACTCACTCAACTCATGCCCTTTGAGTTGTCGGGGCTCAATAATGTGAAGGCCTCTAGCCAGGATGCTAGAGATGCCTGTCGTTTCCCGCTTGATTTGACGGTACACCCTCAAGGCACACTTGCGTTCGAGGGCGAGGGAATTGGGATGCGATTTGTGGGAGGCGAGGTCGCAACCCCCCCTCCGGGCGGGCTGTCCGTCGAATGCACGGTCAAGGGAGACGAAATCGAGGTCACTGCTTTCTGGGACCAAAGAGCGGCCCGCAAAGAACGGGTGGACGAGTTGATTGACGACTTTAGAGAGGTGCTTTTGGCTGCTTGAGTTGGATGCATCGCTTACGGAGCGTTACGTGTGTTACTTTCCCTTAGAGTAGAATAGACTTCCAGTTTCTTTCTTCAGTCCAATGATGCAGCCTGAAACCTTCTTCAAGCTTCGCGTCTACAGAACTATCCGCGCGGTTGAGATGTTCCGGATTTTCCGGGTCCTGCATGTGGGCTGTAAGCTTAACATCTAGGATTACTATGTAGGCACCTTTGAGTTTTCGTCCGTTACTTGATTGGGCTAATGTGGAAAAAGGCGACGGCTCAGGGCGAACAGACGGTGCTCGGATTCTTTAGCTCGGTTTCGTAGAACATTCAAATTGCTCGCGCTTGGAGTAAAAGTTAATCGAAGCTGTTTCGGTTCTATCAGAAGGAGTCCGAAGAAACCGTCTAGACTGCTGGACAAGCTCTCCCTCACTACTCGTTGACATCCGCGCCGTAGTCGAGCAGCAACTTCAAGATTTCGATCCTCTCCAGAACCACCGCCAAATGCACCAAAGTCCTCTTTTGGGTATCCTTCATGTTTATGCACCGCTTCATCAGCCCGTCAAAAGCCCGTGACCTGTTTTTTTCCTCGCACCATTTCAGCAGCGCGCGTAGCTGCTCGATGTCGTCCCTGATGATGGCCCGGTGAAAGACGCTTGTCCCCGAGCTGTCCGGGATCGTGATATCAGCGCCGAGATCCAGTAAGGTGCGCGTCGCCACCGTGTCCCCCCTCTCGACGGCGAAGTGAAGCGCAGTCTTGCCAGACCGATTCTTAGCGTCCACCTTGCCTCCCCCTTTGATCAGCAGGCGGGCGATCTCCAGGTTCCCACGCATCACTGCACTCAGTAGTGGCGTTGACTCTCCTTCAGTGTCATGGGAGCATACAGAGCTGCAGGAAGAACCCGCGAAGGACGAGGGGGGTGTCAAACTCTTCAGGCTCGAGGGGGTGCCGATGCTATCGGCCGTGGTTGACGCTGTTGACGAGACGCCAGAGTCGGGTGGATCCTGAGGGAGCCATATTAGCACAAGCAATTGCAGCATAGACTCTTTTGGCTTCCTACATTCAAGTCGGCAAGGCAGCTAAAGGCGTCGCTTGGGCTCTCGTGTGTCTGCGGTTGATTTTCGACGGGGATCGAGGGTGCTTCACTTTGTGCTGGTCTTGGCTGAGGTAACGCCCCCATCGGTGAAGACAGCCTTTGGCCTTTCTCTTGCGCCGGTAGTACCGTGGATTGTGGAATGCTTTGTGTCGTTTGCGTGTTTGCCGGGTCGAGCCCAGCGTCAATGCAGCCGAGGCTAGAGTTGGCGGGTGATCCAAAATCCTCCAACCCGGGAACGTCGAGGAAGTCGACGTTGGGGTCCGGCTGGTACGAGGAGTCGAAAAACTCAGGCGTCCGCGATCGCGTGTTGCTCCCGCCGTTGCTGCTCGTTTCGCTCCATCTCTGCTGCGCTGCTGCGGCTGACTTTAGATGCGGGAGATCGAAGAGGATGGCTTCTGCGAGCTCGATGCGCATCCTCTGGCGCGACCGGTAGTTTCTTTGCGCAATGCGATTTTGTGCTTTGCGTCGCTCGTTGATGTCGGTGATGTGAGACCAGTCGTCGTCTCGCGAGCACGAAGCCATCATGATCCTGTTGCGCTCGTATCCGTTATGTCACTGCAAACCCGTGAGGACAAGCCGTACATTGTGGAGAGACCATGGATTCGCAAGACCGAAGTATTCTAGCTTGAGCCGACAACTGGACTGGCCTCGGGGAATCTCTTACGACGAGCCTGGAACTACCCTTGAGGCTGTCGATACCACAGTCCAAAGTATAAATTCTGGAGCGTCACATAATAACGTTTCGCTGTGTTAATGAAGACTAGCTTCCTCTACCCCTGATCTCCTTGCCATATGACTCGTGACCGTCGTTGCTCTCAACAGTGCCGGGTTTTCCAAGGCCTTCTCCAAGAGGATCGTATCGTCGGTTCGGAAAAAAGCAAAATCTATCCAGATTTATAGGTTGAACAACCGGCATTTCCCTAACAGTTTCCTTTCGTGGGTCTCGGCTAATCGGTGGTCCTCTTTCATTCTTTCTAGCCACCCAGCAACGTGCCGTGTACTGGCTTGCAGGCCAGACTGCCAAGTCCGCATTACAGCATAGATTGTCAGAGCGGCGGTGCTGATGGGGTCAAGCTTTTGCTTTGGACCCCTGAAGGAGGCCGGGACCTTTTGAACCTTACCTTGCGTTCCTGTTGTTCTAGCGAGACTTTGCTGAGTCGTGGCTTGGCTGGCCATTCGACAGGCACAAAGTCAACCGAACACTGACTTCTTCTAGAAGCTATTTACGGGCCTTTGGAAATCTTAAAAATGCTTCAGGCGCAAAACTTACATGCTATGGTTCTAAAGAGCAGCCTGTCATTTCAACGTTCTGTAACGTCTTGGTGTCTATGGACGTAGTGATATCACTAATCTTGAAGTCGATCAGGAGAGGGCCCCGTGGATTTGACCAGCTGTCTCTTCATAACGCAGGCTAGAGCTTACCCACTTGCTGTTACATACTGCTTAGGGAAAGTCCTGCTTTAGTTTGCCTTCATGTGAACAAAGCTCGGCCTGTTCAGCACGGAGATGGGCCTGGATTCGGCCATTGCAGCCATGAATCAGTGTGTTTGGCGATCTTGCAAACTTGCCTGAGTATTGATAAGATACATGCACGCTGCGCTTCACTTGGTCGCTAAACAAATAATCGCCAAACAGAGGTCCCCATGTCGCATGCAAGAAAAGTCTATTGACCGATCGTTACAATCGACCCAGGCAGGGAGGAATCGGTAACACCACTCCTCCCGCGTTACCGAACACGCCATCAACTGATGCCCCCTTGAGGCTGCACGTGGAGTAGGCGTGCTATTTGTTCGTTAAGGAACTCCCATGCAAAGTCCTGCAACCTTCCAGTTGCTGCAAGCGATACGACATGACAGGTTGTATTAATGCCGGCAGTAATCTAATAGACTTCACACGCTCTATATCCGTATTCCCTCACCAGCCCCTCCCACTGGTCCGGAATAATTGACTCGAACACAGGGTGGCAGCTCCTCCCACCAGTTAGGAACAACTTGAATACAATGGAACTGGACATGACAGACCTGCCCAATCGCCATGAACTCAGTATGTTTCACGAGAACTTTATCTACGGTTTTCGTCCTTTTCCCGGTGGGATGGATGGCACTGGTGGAATCGGAGGCCGCGCGGAAAGTATCCTGAGCCCAGGCCCCATGCTGGTCATCTGGAGTAGCCCGCGCGGGATACGCGAAGCAGCCGCGTTCTTTAGCCCCAAGTCCAAGTAATATTGAGCGGAATCGTCCGATTTATGGAACAGTTGATGCCTCTCGTCACAAGTTCTGAAAGTTTCTTTTGAGGGGAGGACCAGACCGACGCCGCGTTTTCCGTGCAATTGAGTCAGAAAACATATCCCGGCTCGACCCAGCGAGTCGATGCGGCGGTTGTCTACCATAGTATCCCTATGCAGCAGTCTTCCCGCCGTGCAGCTTTCGGGGTGGTCCAAAGAGAAGGTGGTTTGAGGCGGACTGCAGAGCAAGGAGTAGTTGCCTCTCTCTATTGATAGGCGCCCTGGAATAGTGCCCGGTCATGTTCTCTGTGTAGCAACCTATCACAGACTGTGGACTTCTTTCTCTGCACTCTCTAAGCTCAGAATGCTAGGTCATAGCTTGGTTACCGACCATTCTCCCGCCCAAGATTCAATACCGGCGATAACCACAAATTGTGAATCACGTGGTAGGTAGGAAAGACAACATCTGGGAATTCCATGATATTTCGTACATGGGCGTTTGAACGACGCCCTTTTCACGGAGAAGCAACATGAACCTACTGTTCTACTCCACTAGATTGAGTTGAGACGACACACCAGGACTCCAGCGATGAACTTTTCAAACTAGGACTGGTTCAAGCCAGGATTTTAAACACATTCGTGGTTGGAAACTAGGGTACGGCTATGTGCCGATCTTCTAGTCTCGTTCCTTTCCACAAGAGAAGATCAGGTGGCAGATCATGATAAAGGCTGGCCACGTGCTTCTTCCCCAAGACGATCCCGGTAGAGCGCAACCTTGTCAAAATCGTTCAGCTGAGGCCGTCAAAGTCCCGGGCTGATAGTTCTTTTGATAACGAACCTAGTCTGAAGCTTTCCAATAGCAAGCCTGACTTCTTGCTACCTGGAACTTTCTTGACGGATCGGGGAATTTGGGCCGAAGGGCCGACATCACGCCCGATTACACTCCGAACTCCGGTTTCACGGCCACTTCTAAAAGCCCGGAACGACCGGTGCATTTCGGCATTAAAAAAGATGCCTCGGTGAGACTCTGGGTGGCCATCTCGGTTTTCTAAACGGCCTCACGACACCTTCCCCCTCACAAGCTCCAGAGGCTATCGAAAAACTCCTGTGCCTCCTACTCGGTGCCAAAGTTCCCCACGAGACCGGTCAGGAGGTGCCGAACGAATCAGGCATACCGGTATCTGCAATCTGCGAAGCCCAGTGAGTCAGATCTTCCACGTTGGCGCCAGCAGGGCCGCAGGGCGCAGAAGGCGTGGAAGGCGCCAGGAACGCCTTCGACCTCTCGTCCTGGTTACGCTCCACCACCATGGCCATCGTCTGGGACGACAGCGCCTCGAAGAGATTCCGGTAAGGGGCTGCTCCTTCCCAGCGCTCTGCCATGATTGCCAGGAGCATTGTGCAGGTGGGCTGTTTGGGGGTGAATGAACGACCACAATCCCGAGTTCGATCTTAGCTGCTTGAATTCCGCCACGGTATTCGGCCCTCATCTCGAGACCATTGACAACCTTGAGGGCATTGCGTCTACTTTGAAGATCTTTTGGCAGCTCGTGGACACCGAAGACGTGCCACCGCTGCTGTGGGCGGGTGCAGTCAACGTGCGTGAGATCGCCGTCATGCTGGTGGCAGCAGTTCTTGCTGGCGCATCAATTTGACTGGCAGACCGCCGCAGACACCGCGAGAGAGGTGCTGTCAGAGGAGGCTCGGAGGATGATACCCTTGGGAATCCCCGGAACCGGCAAGGACAGGTCGCTGGCAGAGTTGTACCAGGTCGATGGGAGCAAAGCGGTCGGCATTCTGGGTGTCCAGTACCGCCCGGTAGCGGAGACCGTGTTGGATACTATGGAACAGTTTTCGGCCGTGGGTAAGGAGGGCAGGGCTTAGACAATACCTAGCTTTCAGGTTCGTAAACTTCAAGAGAAGAAACTTCTCTACATCAAGGCTTGGTCGTCTTCGATGATTTGAGATTCCCGCGGTGAAGCAACCGCCCGCAACAAGCAGTTGAAATTATACTACTTGAAAGGCCCAAGAACACTGAACTGAACACTGAAAAGCCCAGTATTTGCATAGGTACTATGCTGATACCCCTTGCTATTTCATCAGTTCAACGCCTCGCCTACGACAGCGTAAGGAGGTACGGGTTCTCGCCGGCATTTAGACATGAATCTCGGAAACTGCAAAAGTTGGTTCGGCATCCATATATCTCCGGATCCGTCCCTAGGTCGTTGGGAGTTCGGATTGATCCGGCCCTGCTAAATGCATCGTCAAACTCAAAGAGGCCAATGAATTCCTGGTTCAATTCCCATTCGAGGGTTCATGCGCGTGACTCGGTCGGCAATACAGGGATCGGAATTAGACTTGGACTTTTCGAACAATTCCGAATAACGTCTCAAAGTCTTCGCATAACTCGCCGGAATTAACGCTCTGTCCGTCTTCAAGCCAGAAGAAGCTGAATAATCGAGAGAACGTCTACTTACCTTAACACTGGCTTAGATAGTCATGCCGTCGCGTTCATCAAAATCTAGATTGTTCACCCCGCTCTTGCCTCCGAGCAGCCGAGAACAGATGCGGTAGATCGCCCTAAATGACAGAACAAGTGTGTTCAACGTTGATACGGAGTAATCCTGACCCTGTTGTGTCCTGGAATGGAATTTGAAATCGCCAGAGAGTCTGGATCAATTTGATTCCGTCGAGGACTCAGCCCAAAAAGAACAGAAAGGCCATCCGCAGTCGATATAAGAGACATATGGTTCTACCTCGTGTCTGGAAAACTTTGTGAACTTGCCCATCTAGTCCATATCCAGGACGTTGCGTCAAAATGACACTGATTGTATTGGCCGCCAGCCTCCTTTTCTTTCTCGGTCTTGGTTGGACCGAATCTCTCACAGCACCTTGTACATATGAATATATCGTCGTCGGATCCGGCCCGGGAGGCGGTCCACTGGCTGCCAACCTCGCCAGGGCCGGACACTCCGTGCTGCTCGTCGAAGCCGGTGACGACCAAGCCGACAACCCGAACTCCTACATGGTGTACAACAACACACCGGCAATCAACGACCCACTGACGAGATGGGACTATTTCGTTTCCCGAGACACCCCGGAAATCGACGACCTCTACGAGTTCACAACATGGAGGACGACTGCTGGCGAGCTTTACGTCGGGCTCGATCCGCCTGCCGGCTCTGAACGGCTCGGCGTCTATTACCCCCGAGCTGGGACACTGGGAGGGTGCGCGATGCACAACGCTGCCTCCATCTCTTTACCGGCGGATGTCGACTGGCAGGATATTGCCGACCTGACCGGTGATGACTCGTGGTCGCCAGCCAACATGCGGCAGTATCTCGTCCGCCTGGAAAGATGCAACTACCTCGCCAACGGCAGCACCCCTTCCCACGGGTTTACCGGCTATATTGATACCTCTCAGGCCGACTACTCCTGGGCTCTCAACGACTCTGATTACCTTTCCACCCTTGCACGGTACTCTTCCCAGGCCCTCGGCTCTTCGTCCAACCTGACTACGACGGAAGTCGCGCAGTTACTGGGTAGAGATATAAACGAGGATACGTCTGAAAGAGATAACACGCTCGGCGTCTTCACCCCGCACACGCACTCCCGGAACGGCGTACGGTCGAGCCCGAGCAACTACATCCGGGCGACGGTCGCGGACGAGAGGAACTTCCCCTTGACGCTTCAACTAAATACCCTCGCGACCAAGGTCATATTCGACAAATCGACGATCGGAAATAACAAGCGCCCCAGAGCGATCGGGGTGGAATATCTCGAAGGGCAAAGCCTGTTCTCGGCAGACCCGCGCTACAACTCTTCGGCAAGCGGCACCCCTGGGCGAGCCTTCGCTTCGAAGGAGGTCATTATCGCCGGCGGCGTCTTCAACAGCCCCCACCTCCTCAAGCTCAGCGGCATCGGCCCGGCAGCCGAGCTGTCGGAGCTGGGCATCCCGGTGGTCCGAGACCTCCCCGGGGTCGGCACCAACATGCACGACAACTACGAGGCCGTCATATACGGCACCTTCGAGAAGCCGGTCGTTGGGTTCTACGACATGTTCATGCGGACGTCCGTGGCGGAGCGCACGAGGGACCTCCACTTCTACTGCGGCAGCTTCAACTTCATCGGCTTCTTCCCAGGCATGCCGGGCTTCAACGAGAACGAGTTTGAGTGCGGCTTCATGCAGCTGCACCCTCGGAACATCAACGGGTCCGTGACGCTGCGGTCGACCGACCCCCGCGACGCGCCCCGGGTGCACCTGGGCTTCTTCGGGGGCGGAGACGACGCGGACCTCGACTCCATGGTGGAGGGAATCAACCTCGCCCGGTCGGTCCTGACGAATCTGACAGGCAACGCCTTTACGGAGCACCGCCCCTGCCGCCAGGGGGCGAGCTGCTCGGATGAGGCGCAGAAGGCCTTCCTACGGGCCCAGACGTACTCACACCACGTTTCCGGGTCGTGTGCCATCGGGGCCGCCGAAGACCCCATGGCTGTTCTGGACTCCAAGTTCCGCGTCAGAGGCGTCGAGGGCCTTCGCGTCGTGGATGGGTCTGTTTTTCCCGTTCAGCCGGGTGAACTTCCGAGTGTGCCCACTTTCATGCTTAGTGAGAAGGCTTTAGATGACATTCTCAGGGATGCGTAGGACCAGGCAGTCACGTTCATAATCACTTTACAGCCCGGCCCAGCCGTCTGACATAGTCTGTCACGGAGCCACTCAACCTCCGAGCTCACGGGTAACCGTCTGTCACGTGCGTATCACGCGACGAGGCACCCGCTCTCCATGGCAGTCTCTTTTATTTTAATCAAGATACTTTTTCTACTGCTTCCTTGCCGCCTGCTGTGTGCTCTGACTGGTGACAGTCTTGTGTTTACTACCGTAGATGAAGTGAAAATTAGCCGGCGATGATGACCGGAAGGAAAAGTCGTCCTCCGATGTACTTTCCGAGATGCTGATGCTGGTGTTTGATCCCGATTGGACGCGGTGTTTTTGATAGAGAATGCGCGGCTTGCGATTTCGGTTCATGGATGAGGATGGTGTTGTTGATATCGGCTTTGAGTTCATGTTGCGTAATAGAATTTGGTCAATGCGGCCGAGGATCCTCGTAATCGTCCCATCCTTCTAGAGGCCGAAATCCGTAGTCTTTGATTATGTCTGAGTCACCTCATGAACAGCAGGTATATCTAGGTATCGAAGCTGACTTCTCGAATTGATTTTCATATACTGCAGCATCACTCACCAAAACTCAACAGCCCAAGATGGCATTCAATACGTCTCGTCTTGCCAAAGACGACTCGATCATCATTGTTGGCGCCGGAATATTTGGCTTGAGCACGGCAATCCATCTGGCACAGAGAGGAACACTAGAGCCATGCTTTTCGACAAACAACCATACGAGAGAACTGTTTACTCTTACCTTGACGGTTGCGATGCTGCGTCTGCCGGTCTGTCGCGCCTCCTTCCCCCATCCCCAGTTCTTCTTACTGACCCTCCGGACAGACATCAACAAGATCATCCGATCGGCCTACGGCTCCCAGACCATTTGCCAGGACCTCAGCTTCGAGGCCATCGACGAGTGGAATGCATGGACCGAGGAGCTCCGGCGCGGGGGTGCCGCCGTGCCGCCGGGCATGAAGTCTACGGATGCCCTCTGGGTCAACAACGGCGACATCTCCTGCACCGACGCGGATGTCTTGCCGGAGTTCGAGAGTTCCACGATCGAAAACATGGAGAAGGCGGGACGCGGAGGCACACAGCTCGTCAACACGAACCCCAATCACCTGCGCATCGCCGAGAAGAAAGGGTTCTCGCCCATGATGCAGCCCTTCGCCAAGAAGCTCCTCGGTGTACTCGACACCACGGGCGGTATCACCCTAGCGGACAAGGCATGCCGTTTCGCCCTGCACAAGGCGAAGCGCCTGGGCGTTCGTCTCGTCCTAGACCCCACCGCCGGCAAGATCGTCTCGACGACCCAGGGCCCAGGTGGCAGGGTGACCGGCATCATCACCGCCGACGGGCAGACACACAAAGCGTCCCTCACGATCCTTGCCTGTGGGGGATGGACGCCCAGCTTGGTCCCGGCGCTGGACGGCTTCGCCGAGACGACAGCCGGCTCGGTTGCTCTCTTCAAGATCCCCGATTCTCTCCGCCCTCGCTTCGCTCCGTCTCGCTTCCCCGCGTGGTCCTTCAAGATCGGCGACGGCGCCGAGGCCGGACTGTACGGGTTCCCCGTCGACGAGGACGGGCTGCTCAAGATCGGGTATCGGGGCACCAAGTACACCAACCCGAGGGTCCAGCCGGACGGCCGCGAGCGCAGCGTGCCCGTGACGCGGTGGTCAGAGGGGGAGCAGGTCCTCGCGGCCCCGGCGAAGGCGCTCGAGGTGATACGCCGCTTCACGGATGAGTATCTGCCGGAGCTCACCGGGTTGGATGTGTGGATGACGCGGCTTTGTTGGTACACTGACTCGTTTGACAATCACTTCATCATTGACAGGGTGCCGGAGGCGGAGGGTTTGATGGTAGTTACGGCTGGCAGCGGGCACGCGTTCAAGTACCTCCCGACGATCGGACGGTGGGTGGTGGACATTATCGAAGGCAAGGGCCTGGACAGACCGGCCGTGAAGGCGTGGCGATGGAGGTCGCTGGGGGAGGGGCAGACGCCGGTGAACAGGCTGATGGAGGGCTCGAAGGGTGATCGAGCTCTAGGGAACGTGAAACTTGCTTCGGATTCAAGGGCGAATGCGAGGCTTTGAGGGGAAATGCCTGAGAGACTTGGATGAGGAAGAATCCAGACTGAGTGAGTAGTTGCCTTTCCTTGCGGCGGACAAACGGAAATGAATGACCCTGGAGGCTGGAATGTCAAAATCCCATAGATAAGCAGAGGATGACGCGCTCGGTCGTCATATGTCACTGCAATAATGTTGTTTGGTCCAATGATACCATCGACGATCGCTGCCGTTTCCATGAGCTTGAGATAGCTGGTGGCTTGATGACATCATGGTGTCCGACCTCAACACCATCATTTATCCAACTCAAGGCCACGCATCTGTGAGAAAAAAGGTTCTCTGTGTTTGCTACAGTCACAAGAGATTTTACTGCGATAATACAGAAGAGAAAAAAGTAAAACAATATCGCTTCGATAAACCACAGCCGAGAAAGCAGAACATCAACCACGATTGCCACCTCACTTGAACCTCACTTCCACTCAACAATGGTCCTTGCCGCAGCTCGACAGAGGGTTCTCACCCCCTCACTCCTGAGACAGTCTATCGGCCGGCCTCTCGCTCCCGCCGTGAGCGCTGTCAGCGCCGTCAGCGCCCGGCGCCAAATCAGCGACAAGCCGGGCCTCGAGTCGACGGACGTAAGGGACGCCGCTGACGCGCGGAAGACGAACCCGCCGCAGCCCAAGATCCTGAACGCCCAGGTGCCGGGGAAGGGGATGAAGCTCACGGAGGAGCAGAAGCGCGAGGTGGACGAGCACAACAAGGAGTTTGAGAAGAAACACGACAGGGCGCATCAGGCGGGGGACGACAAGGTGGACAAGAAGTTTTGGCAGAGCGGGAAGGAGGGCGGCGCTGCGCAATGAGCTAGACGTCGGGATGGTTTGTTTAAGCTTGGGTGAGATGGATCTTGAGGCGTTCTGTTTGGCCTACCTTTTCTCTGGTTTTTCTTGGGTTGCTGCCAGCAAATATCTGGATATTGCTGGATCTGGCGGTTGGATCAAGGGCCAGCTGGTCTCTTCCCATGCTTATACCAATTAAACTAAACCCTTGTAACTTGCCGTGGACACAGCCGTGCTGTAAGTCACATCCCTAAGTCCCCGGACCCTTACGAATGCGATGTTCTCAAAGAGGCGTTTCCCCGCGTCAGGATGACCTCCCTCCGACAGCGGTTCCGGGGTAGACTCGGTAGTTTGCAAGCGTGATGAGTCTAAATAAGCTCCCGAGTCTAGCTGGGATCCATGGACGATGGCACAAGCAGAGGACTCGAGACATGAAGGGTGCAGCCCGTCGCAGCTGCCATCTGATGGGCCCGTTTCAGTGACACCAGCGGTTCCATACCAAGACCATCCGGTTTGTCCCCGTGGCAAGAAGCGGTCGGAACTTGATGAAGTGAAGGAGGGCAGCTACAGCGGAATGACTCGTTCGTGAGCCAGACTCGCAACTGCGACATCGTACAGCATTGAGTTCGACGTCTGAGAGATACAGCAGCGAGGCTTGGGTCGCATCTGGTGTTTCTTGGCGCCCCTGAGAGGAGGATGGAAGAAGGAAGAAGTCTTACGGGATGTTGATTTGATTCAATCAGGGACCACGTGTTCTTGAAACAAGACAGAGGGTGTCAGCTCAACAAGCTTGATCGACATAAAGTTCCAAGGCCGCCGGGGAAGAGCCGGCGTAGAGCCGGCGTCCATCGGACGGGCCCATCAACCCATGTCGAGATTGGATGGGAGGAGGGGTTCTTGGCGGGGGAGCCAAAGGCCAAGTAAAGGAGGCAAGGAGGACAGGCCAGTGGCGATGATGTGCAGACCGCAGAGAGGAGGAGCATCACGTATTTTTAGCCACGGAGGGGCGGGATCGTGTCCTTGGCCACGCCAAGTGGTTGAAGTTGTCTCATATGCAGTCGAGTAAACCCCCAATCCCCTTGGTCCGCGAGGTGCCGGTGCCGGTGATGATGGTGATGGTGGTGGTGGTGGTGGTGGTGGTGGTGGTGGTGGTGATGATGATGATCTCGGGTGTTCCCACCAGGATATTGTCTTGGCGTTTGGATTCTGTGTGTCCTTGGATGGTGCCGCCAGCTGCTGTCGGGGTGGTCGACGAGTCTTGGCGGTTAGCAGTGTTGAGAAGCCGCTGGGGCTGGGGCCTCTGTATTTAGTGGGGGAAAACACTGGGAAAACTCTATTATACAGAAGATGTCTTGGAAGCAAATTTTGCTCCGAAAAAGTCCTCATGAGATTCAGTCTACTACTAGGTCTCTTTGACCCTGAGCCTTTGGAAGTCGGAGGACGAGTGTCGGTGTCGATGTCGATGTCGTCCAGTGGTTCACGGCGTTCGCGGCTCCATTACGAAGCAATCTGAGCCACCTCCGTGTCTCTCGAGAGAGCAGCATCCATTTTCAGGCTGCCTGTTAATCACAGCGACGGTGCGACTTTGATCCAGAGGCAACGCAACCCCCTTGGCGCCTTGAGCAGCCTTGGCGGGACCAAGAGACTGAGATGTGCAGCTCAGTCGTCGTCGCATCACATTGCGATGGACGCGTCTCTTGTGGCGTCTAGAGGGACGACAGCGGTGACAGCGACACGAGCAGTGCATCGCCACTTGTGGTGGTTAGGGGGTTTTGGTGGTTATTGCGGATCCAACCGACGGTCTTATAGGTACTTTGGTATCTATCGTGTGCCGTTGGTGTAAACGGTTACAGGACCACAGGACCAGAGGACCTGAGGACCATGGAGGAGTCTCACAGTCTCTGCTGATCCGTCGGTGACCGAAAGCAGAGACGGATCAGCAGCGTCGACTCACGAATTGTGTAGCAGAGCGTCGTTGACCCTCGGCGGAAAGAGTCTTGGCAGCACGCACACAGGCATCCTGAGAAACAGATTTTTTGGTGCCCCAGTTTCTTCCTTGCTTTCTTCATTCCCCTAGCGGATGAATGCGGTAGGTGGTCGTGTGCGTTGTCCTCGGTCAGCGAGAAGGGGAACCCGGGGGAATGGGTTGCGCCACCCAATGACTGAGAGTGAGAGTGAGAGTGAGAACTGAGAGTGAGTGAAAAAAAAAGTGAGTGAGAGATAGAAAGCGGAAACTGCTCGCGTGCCCTCCTGCCCAATCGATTGCCACATGTGCTCCCTCTCTCTCTCTTCCTCCCAGCGGAAAAGAGAAGGAGGGCACGCGACACTCGACAAGAAGTCGAGTTTCTGCGCGTGTCTAGCGCGAGATCTCGCGTCTTGGCGAACATTGGCAACGTCGAGGGGGTCTTGCTGAAGTTCATGGTGTTGAGGACCTTTCAGGGGACCTCGGACGGACGTCGACAGCAACACAAACGACAACGTGCTCGATGCGCACGACGTGAATGGCTGGAGCTGCCACGGCGGATCAGTCTTCGACTCGTCGGTACCTTGAAAGCCAAGAAGGCCAAGATGCTCGGTGCCACTCGCCTCGCCCAATCTGCGCTGGCTGCGTCTGGGCATCCGTCAAAACATCCACCCATGATTCTTATTTTTATTTATCGTTACTTATCGTTACTTCTTTTCCACCCTCAACTCCGCCTCTTCTCACCACCGCAAATCCAGAACCCCGGACCGGTGCGGCGCCAGCTGAGGCGAACACCACGCTCCGCGGTCCATCAACCGTGGGGTTGAAGGGGAGAAAGAGAAAGGACGAGACTCGGTCTCCGTTTTGGGTCCATATCCACACGCGTACCAATAGTACATGGAATTGAGTATACTTTCTTGTATATGTATACCACATGGCTGGCCGGGACAGATGTCCGTAGGTACATCCAACCAGCACAGAAACCAGGCGGCAAACTCTGTACTTTGAATCGCGCCAGCCATGTATATTCCATGATGAAAAGACGTCCGGCTTAACAAATCTGTTCCCCGTCCCCTCCCCATTGCCCTCGCACATCGATTACACCGTAGCCCTCTTATAAAGATCGTGGCGCTCCGGGCTCTCTCCCTCGCCCTCGATACTCCCGAGACTCGACAAGACAAGCTTATCCTTTCATCCTTTTTCCCTCCGAGTTCATCTCCTCCCTTTGAGAAGCAAGCAGCTGCCTGTCTCTTGCTGTGGTGAAGCCTTCCTCTTCCTCCTCGACCACAACAACAAGGCCTCTCTTCTCTCTTATCTCCAACCCCCACCAAACACCAGCCGCAATGGCTGTCCTCTCGCAGTATGACTGGATCATCGCCTTGATCAGCATCGCCTTCTGCGGCTCCTCCTTCGGTAACGGCGCCAACGATGTCGCCAACTCCTACGCCACCTCGGTCGCCGCCCGCACCCTCACCATGCCCCAGGTCGGCTTCCTCTCCATGCTGACCGAGTTCTTCGGCGCCGTCGTCCTCGGCTCCCGCGTCACCGGCACCATCAAGAACGACATCATCGACCTCGACCGCTTCCGTCAGACCCCCTCCACCCTCATCCTCGCCATGGGCTGCGCCGAGTTCGCCAGCGCCTTCTGGCTGCTCTTCGCGACCAAGATCGGATACCCCGTCTCTACGACTCAGACCATCGTCGGTGCCCTCGTTGGTGTCGGTATTGCTGCCCAGGCCCAGGTCTCCTGGTCCTGGAAGGACGGCAGTGTCTCCCAGATCGCTGCTTCCTGGGGCGTTGCCCCCTGCATCGCCGCCGTCTTCGCCGCTTGCATCTTCGGCAGTCTCAAGTTCGCCGTCCTCGAGCGTGAGAATGCCTTCGACAAGGCCATGAAGGCCATCCCCTTCTACCTCGCATTCACCGCCTCCATCCTCGCCCTCTTCATCACCGTCGAGGCCCCCGGCGCCCCCTCCCTCGAGGAGCTCGGTGCCGGCACCGCCTGCGGCATCGTCTTCGGCGTCTTCTTCGGCGCCCTCCTCCTCGCCTACGTCTTCTTCATCCCCTACGTCCACCGCCGTCTCGTCATGGAGGACACCCGCATTCGCCTCCGCCACATCTTCCTCGGCCCCCTCCTCTACATGGAGAACCCCCCCATCTACCTCCCTGCCAAGGGCAACGAGGTCGTCACCGACTACTACGCCAGCGTCCAGGTCGACGCGGCTGAACAGCCCTCCGCCACCGCCGACGTCGAGAAGCAGGCAGCCAACAAGGGCGAGAAGCTCGTCGGCAGCGACAACTCCTCCACCGAGGGCCCCAACCCCAACGCCGCACCCCTGTCCCTCGAGGACGTCGAGCGCGGCAAGGCCGTCCCCTCCGCCCCGACCACCAAGAAGCTCAACAGCAAGCCCGAGCCCGAGGAGCGCTTCCTCGCCCCGACCGCCCACCTGCCCATCCACAACCCCCGCCGCATCTGGAGCTTCGTCAAGTACTTCTTCCTCCAGGGCGTCACACGCGACTGCGTCGGCCACGCCTCCGAGCAGCTCGCCAGCGTCCACGGCAAGGCCAAGCGCTACGACAACCGCGCCGAGCACCTCCTCACCTACGCCCAGGTCGCCAGCGCCATGATGATGTCCATCGCCCACGGCTCCAATGACGTGGCCAACGCCGTCGGCCCCTGGATCGCCGCCTACCAGGTCTACATGACGGGCATCATCAGCGAGGAGGGCGAGAGCCCCATCTGGATTCTCGTCTGCGCCGGTTTCCTCCTCGGTGCTGGATTCTGGTTCATGGGACATCACATCATCAAGGCCATGGGCAACAAGCTCACCCACGTCACCCCCTCCCGCGGCTTCTCCATGTAGGTTACCTCCCATTTCTCAATTCGTGTTAATGCAACTTTGCTAACTTTGACTCTCCAGGGAACTTGGTGCTGCCATCACCGTCCTCCTCGCCAGCCGTCTCGGTCTCCCCGTCAGCACGACCCAGTGCCTCACCGGCGCCGTCATCGGCGTCGCCCTGATGAACTTCGACGTCGGCGCCGTCAACTGGCGCCAGGTCGCCTTCATCTTCTCCGGCTGGCTCATCACCCTGCCCTGCGCCGGTCTCATCGGCGGCCTGCTGATGGCCATGTCGCTCAACACCCCGCAGTTCGGTCAGGACTAAGGAGAGTCGACGTGGTTATTTGATGCGTATCAGAAAAGTTGCTTTACATCATTGCGAGGCGTTCCGGGGTTGGAGGTATTTTGTATTTTTGGAAAACGGGCATTGTGACCCTTAAGAGTATGCTCAAGCAGCATCGATGACAGAAAGTCATGAAATGAAGAATATGATCACAAAATAGTTCAATTCGTACGAATGCCATGACACTATGTGAGATGCTTCACTGCAGGTTCCAAGTCCCCTACGACAGCCAAGGGAAAAGCTACCCCGCCTGTTGCTACTGAGTGCTGCATGCTCTGCCGCCCTGGGTTTTCTGTGTGCAATCCCGCCAAGAGACCCTGCATCCCGAGCAGCTGAGAGAGCATCGTCGCCAAGGACTAGGGCAGGGCAGGGCAGGGCAGGCACTTGGCATCGTCCTTGGGCTCGGCGGCTGGCGGATATGAGCTACTACGGACTTGGTTGGATCTTGGCGAGTAGTGAACGCTGCTGTTTCAGTATTGGGACGGCATGTCGTGAGTTTGAAATGGATTTTGATGATCAAATGACACCTCACCTTCATCACAGGAGGCATATATATCTAGTGAGCGGGAATGCATCACAACTGCCTCGGGTGAGCGTGAACTAGGCTCATCTCGTCGCTCTTGCCGGCTATGTTCGATGGGCGACTTGATGTTGTCGAGGAGCGCATCAATACGGTTTAAACCCAGCAGCTTTGCTTGTGATGGCAGCGAAGCCGAGGGAGGAGTAAGACGCTCAGGAAGCCGACGCTCATCGAACGAGATCATGAGAGAAGGAACGAATCTCTGACGCGGTCATTAACACGTGGAACCAAGCTTTTGAGCATAGGCTTTAGCTCGTTTCCAAGGCGAGGGAACCAAATGATGAGTAGTTCGTTCCCGGCGGTGATCCATGCGTGGCTTGCAGGCTCAACCAGTGGCTGAACTGTAATCTGGCCCATCAATGTCCAACCATTTCTTGGGGGTTGATAGGGCTGACAGGAGTCTCGTCGTCGTCGTCCTGCTGAATAGCGTGGTTGCTTGGACAGGTCACCCACTGTGGCTGTCAACGCTCCGACGTGTGGCTAGGACAAGGTTGGAGAGGCTGACGAGAAGCCATTCGCGGAACCTCAGATCGTTGATCCCGCTGACTAGCTAAAAGCTTGTTTCTTTCCGAGCGCTCCATCTCCGCTAACATGTGCCCCCTCTGGTGCATTGTGCAGTTTACCAACTGGCAACTAACATCACCTACCTTGTACCAAGCTAGGGTAAACTTCAAAGCATGAAGTTGACGTCGGGGTCGAGGTACTGAGACTTGAAAAATCGATGCTAGAGTCGTGGCCGCGGTTCAACCAATACCATGTTACGCAAAACGGGATGTAATTATGGCGCATTTTGAGGTGCCGCTTACTCGTGACGTTCAAGTCTTCTCATAAGACCTTGCGCGACAGGCGTGCCATTCCGAGTCAATGGAGCCCGTGTCGCCTGAGTCGTTGAACATGGGACAGCCGGTAGGGTCGAAAAGACGAGAGTTTCAGACCGGGGAATACGAGAACACGCGGTCGACTCGTGTGTATGTGTGCGCTTATTACCACCTTGCTGGTTACCTTTGGCGCCCTCCCCTCGTGGAAAGCTTCACAAGGTGTGTTTGGCCAACGGCCAAGACACGGAAGCAATCCACGGAAACTGTGTTCGTCCCGCTTAATGGTTGGCCGTCGAGTTACGATCGCCCATCTCTCCCGGTGCCGCTGCCCGCTGTTCTACGGGGGAGGACGCGGAGCAACAGGGTTTCCCCAACCTGCAGGTCATCCAATCGCTTTTTGCCGGCTTTACGTAGGCCACATGAGCATTTGCGTTAGAACGACGGGCCAATTCGAGACGGTCCCTTTAGACTTCCACGGGCTTGGGGTTTTTAAACAAGCGGCTGTCAGATCGTCTTCGGGAATACTGTTCGGATGCACTGTGTGCGCGGAAGCACGGAAGAAGGGGGAGGCGATCAGCGATTGCGGCAATTGCACCCAACCTGTTTGCGGGCCGCACACCTCTCACATCGCTGATAGAGAGATTCTTAGATAGAGATGGAGATTCCTGCCTTATTACCTATCTAAACGGACGGATAGAGATATCGGATGCGTACCGAGCGAGACCCGGCCCCGGGGTTTTCGCAGGTGATAACGCGCCCGCTAGCTATTGGGCCAGCAATGGCGGAAGTTCCCATCTCGATGAATGCCCCGTTTGCGGCATGGGGGCGACTCAGCTGGGTTATCGGGGCTGAAGAGACGAGATGGAGCGGCTATAGCACCGGCCGGCCACCTCAGTCTCCCAATATCCGCCCATTGAACGCGCGTTTGTGAGGCATTTCGTCGGACCTGCTACTGCTGGAGGGTATCTGTTATCGAGGACCGTTATCGACGACCGCGAAAAGCCGGGCGTGACGCACGGATGCGGCGGGCAAGATGAGATGGTGTGGTGATGCTTGGGCTCTTGGAGTTTGGTCTTGCGCTTAACGTAATGGCTCCATGTATGTGTCTTACCCCAATGATGATGTCGAGCGTCCCCAAGTACATATGCCTCCTCACGAGCGCTCTTCAAGACTCTTGATCATCACCGTGTGTTTCATGTTTCTTTGAGTATCTCCTCCGTCGAACAAGCCATCCTTTGTCTTATACTACTCTACCACATCGCCATACAGGCTATCGACACACGTAACCGTCCGATACACTCACAATCATGGGATCCATGCCTGCCGGAGGTTGGAGGAAGCTGAGCGTCGGCGTGGTGGGCGGGGGCATCGGCGGCATGAGCGTCGCCATCGCCCTGCGCCGCGCCGGTCACGACGTCTCCATCTACGAGCGCAACGACTTCGCCGGCGAGGTCGGCGCCTCCGTCTCGTGCGCCGCCAACGGCACCCGCTGGCTGCACGAATGGGGCGTCGACGTCGCCAAGGGCGACCCCGTCGTCCTCAAGAAGCTCATCAACCGCGACTGGAAGACGGGCGAGCCCGTGAGCGTCTACGACCTCGACGACTACGAGGAGCGCTGGGGATACGTCTACAACATGTTCCACCGCCAGTACATGCACTCCATGCTGAAGGACACGGCCCTCGAGGAGGCCGGCGAGGGGACGCCCGCCAAGCTGTTTGTGAACCACAAGGTGAGACGACACGACACCAGAGACGAACGTGACTCTGAAGAAGAGAATGACGTCGCTGACACATACTCTAGTGCAAGAGCATTGACCTTGAGTCGGGAATGATCGAGTTCGAGAACGGCTACTCGGCGTCGCACGACCTCGTCATCGGCGCCGACGGCATCGGCAGCGTGGTGCGGGGCCTCATCGGCGTCCGCCCGGAGAAGCGCCCCGCCGACTCGAGCTGCCTGCACGCCAACGTCAGCACCGAGGACGCCGTCAAGGCCGGCCTCGTCGACTACTCGCAGGACAGTGCGCTCGAGTACTGGGGCGGCCAGGAGGGCAAGTGGGACAAGATCGTCCTCTCGCCCTGCAACGGCGGCAAGCTGCTGTCGTACTACTGCTTCTTCCCCCGCGAGAAGGGCGACTACACCAACCAGGCCTGGGGCGTCGAGGACCGTCCCGTCGAGGAGCTGCTCGCGCCCTACCCCGAGCTGGACGCCCAGGTCCGCTCGCACCTCGCCATCGGCATGGACATTCAGCCGTGGCGTTTGTGGATGCAGTATGTTAACTCCCCTTGACGTGTATGCGCGCTTCGATGCTGACCGATGGTGACAGCGACCCCTACCCCTACATCAACAAGGGTATGGTCTGCCTGCTGGGTGATGCGGGACACCCTGTAAGTCATCGCGCCCGCGACCGCTGCTGTGCGTGAGCGCCGTCACTGACGAGAGATGTGTAGATGATGCCGCACCAGAGCCAAGGCGCGTGCATGGCCATTGAGGACGCCGCTGCCCTCGGCATCCTCTTCCGCCCCCAGTACTTCAACGGAAACGTCGCGGAGACGCTGGCCGTCTACAACGACGTCCGTCTGCCTCGCGCGACGAGGGTTCAGCAGGCGGCTGCCAAGGCGGCGTACAATATCAACGAGCGCATCGGTGAGTCCATATCGTCTTCGTCCCGAGTCAGTGTGCTAACGTGATGCGCCCGCAGGCTTCTCGAGCAACGCCGACAGCTGCAGCACGTACAAGGTCGAGGACGAGAAGAAGAAGCTCACTATTGAGGAGATGAACGCGTAAGTGACTGCCCCCCAATCCTCTTGCAAAGTATGAGGAGACAAAACTAAAGCGTGCTAGGTACGACATGTACAAGGACGTCGAGGAGGCGCTCGCCAAACGCGACGGAACGCCCTTCACTCAAAAGTTCACCAAGGGCCTGCCGATAGGCATGAAGCTGCCCAACGGCGTGGTCATCGGGGAGTAGGAGGGGTAAAAAGACGGATCGAAGAGCGTTGACCAGTTGCCACGCTTGGATTTGTGTTACGTATTGCATACTGGCTTGGGTGTTTTCCGGAGTTTGGGTTGGCACTGTCGCGATACCAGCGCGTTCTCTTGTCGCGTTGCCAGGACGAAGTTATGTCTGTTGTTTTCCTCTCGAACATAATGCACAATATTTGACATGGACCCATTCACCCTCCAACTATGCAGGGTCTCGGTTGTGTTGAGGATGTGAATGACTTATGTCGAAGATCATCGAGATGTGCAAACTGAACTGGGATGTGAAGAGTTGCAAGAAATGTGGACGCCTGAACTCCCCGGACTAGCCAGGTCCATCGAATATCTGGCTTCAACATCTCTCATAGAGAGCCAGACTTTTCGAAAGATGCCATCTCGATGCGCCCATCAAACATGACTTACGCACGACTCGAGGTTCGGCCAGAGCCCGATCTTGCATGCCCATCTCGCATTCTGCAAGGCGAGCGAAAACTTTTACTTTGGACCAACCAACCACCTTTTCATCGCCTTGCCTCCCGACTACCGCGGCAACCTGTCGCGCCGAACGGAACATGGCCTCATGTTTGTGAGCAATGTGCAATGCGGTGTGCAAGAAAACCAACCCTCCCCCCCACTCGATAGCGTGCTCTACCTACCTGAAGAGGGGCGATAAACGACCGCCTTGGAAGGAAGAAGCGTATCTTTTCCCTCGACAACCATCGCGAGAAGGAGGCGAACAGGCTCGTCGTCAATGTTTCACGCAGCCAAGACGTCGCGGCGAAAGGGCGGTGGATGCGATCGCCGAATCTGTAGAGAAGACAGTCTGCAGAGAGACAGATATGCATCCATGTCATCCCATCACCCTGACCTTGACCCTTGTCCAACGCGAACTGCGCTAAAATGTCACCGTTTGTGGGCCTCTGGCAAAGAATTCTGCATGAGTTCCGAGCTCCCGGGGACCATAGTTCGGCCAGGGTCTTCTCGAGAAAAGACGAGGAGAGAAAAGTCGTGACAGACAGAGTGCCTTTGACGCGTCCAAAGACCCCCGAGCGGTGAGTCGGCCGCGGCTACAGCTACGACCACAGCCACGAGCGGCTGGTTTTCTTCGCCATTTGCTGCCCAATCCCTCCCCTCCAAGACCCTTTTTTATCTTTATTTTTCAATTTTTTCCCTGTCTTCTATCTTGCAGTTGGATCGGCCAGGCTATTGTTGGCCAGCCATTCATGGTGGGCCGAATCCTCGGCGACTCCATGTCGTCGTCGACCATCCAAGGGACCAAGACTATGGTCGTGAACACGGGCAATATTGATTGTCAAGCGGTGGGTACTATCGGACTGGTCCAGGTTGAGCTTCCGACGACATATAATAGACGACCGTCCGGTCCTGGGGTTGTCGTCTGCTCTTTTCCTCCCTTCTACTTTCCCGTCTGTCCGGTGCATATCTGTTGGTCCTGATACCCAACCCTCGAGACACTTGCTCTCCTACTCCGTTTTATATCAGGCGTCGTCCGGGTTTTTTATCTGTCTAATTCTTGTTTCTGTTTGTTTTGTTTACGGCCGTCGATACCCCACAGTCAACATGTCTCCCGCGATTTTCGACACGAGGAGATCCAACTCCGTCCAAGACAACAACGAGCGCCGCAAGTCCGGAAGCGGCTTTCTGTTCTTGAATAACAGATTCAAGAGGTAAGCATCTTTCGATCTCAATCTCGAAATTGTTTTTCTCTTTTGTTTTCTTTTTTCCCGTCTTGGAGACTCCATTGAGTTGTCCCGGCCACGGACGACATCTTTCTCCTCTATTTCTTCACCGCTCTTCGACTCGTCTCCGGACCCCTGCCAGCATTGCTCGCTACCCCCGGCCTCAATGCTGGCTGCGATGGACCCTTGGGTCCGACTCCGCTTCACGCATCCCGGTCCCGGGCTGCAACGGCCTGACGGACGAGGCGGGCGGGCACCGCGGCTCTTGACGATGTCCACAGCAGACGTGTTTTGCCTCATTTGCTCTGCTTTCCGTGTTTCGCTATCACGCCTTGCCTTGCTTTCTTACCAGATGGCCAATCAACGTGCAACTCGTCTCGCAGGCCTGTCGAGTTGTCAGGTCCTGCATGTTGGACGTGTCTCTCTCCCCTCTCTGCCTCTCTGTCACTCCTATCCACTGTGCCCGTACACATCATCACCATCACATGCATACTCTCAAACGTCGCCACCGTCGACGCCCAATAGCGCCCACGCATCCAATCAGCTTCACTCTCTTACACGGGTGTTAGTCCGCCAACACCGCCTGGCGGTGGTGACGACGCCCTCGACTACTTCGGCCACCATCGTGACTGGTCCGGAGACCATGGTGATGCCTCCACGGACGTGAGACGCTCTCAAGGAGGGCGATCCGTCACTCCCATCCTGCGACACCCTAAAAGACCGCTGCCGCCTCGAGCCCCCTCGGTCCCCGTACGAGTGTCGTCCCTTCGGTAGCCGCCCTTTGCCATGCCCTTCTTCTCCATGTCCATGCCGTTTTGCATACCCGTCCACCCCTTCACGAGGAACTTGAGCCGTCCCAAGTTATTACGGTTGTCCCAATCATGGAAAAAGCTCGCACAGAATCTAACTTGAGATAACAGAGCTGCCACCACCAAGGCCACAAACGAGAACGCCACCTCCACGCCCCCGACCCCGACCTTCGGCCCCGTTAAGGATGGCGGCTACTTCAAGCGCTCCGACTCCTCCCGGAGCATTCCTTCCTTGGCCCAGACCCCCGAGGCCGACGCCGAGGCCAAGAGACCCATGACCGCCATGCCCGGCCGTGAGAAGCCCTTCCTCGACAACAAGGAGCCTACCAACGGCGAGAAGGAGACCGCCCCCGCCCCGGCGGAGGAGAAGAAGGACGAGACCAAGGCTCCCGCCGGTGCCCCCGTGACCAACGGAGCCGAGCCCACAGCTGCCCCCGCCCCCGCTCCCGAGCCCGCGAAGGCCCTGAGCACCGTCGAGATCAATACCGAGGACGACCGCGGTGAGTCCTCTTCCGAGGACGAGGACGAGGACGAGGACGATGACAAGAACGAGGCCGAGGGCCAGCACCCCCAGGGCGCCCAGCTCGCCACTCGCGTTGCCATCGTCCCCGCCCGCGTCCCGACCCCCGAGGCCGCCAAGCGCGTCTCCTACCACGAGGACTCCGACCTCCACGTCAAGGTCCGCGAGACCGACGGCACCCTCGCCGTGTACTCTGTCCGCGCCGCTGCCCTCGCCACCGCCTCCCGCGTCTTCAGGGACCTGCTCGCCAAGGGTGACGCCCCCGGGGTCCTCGAGCTTAAGTCCCCTGCCGACACTGCCGGCGGCCTCGACGTCCTCTTCTCCATTGCCCACTTCAAGTTCCACGAGCTGCCCACTAGGCCCAACGTTGACGAGCTCTACGACCTTGCTCTCGCCGCCGACAAGTACGCCGCCACCCACCTGCTCGTCCCCTTCATGAAGGAGTGGGTCGTTGCCCTGAACCGCCACGTCCTCATGGCCGGCGCCCGCAACGACGAGGACAAGACCCTCGTCCTCAGCTGGGTCTTCGGCGAGGCCCGCTGGTTCAGCCGCGTTCTCTCCAAGGCCGCGTACAAGTCCCGCGTCGGTCCGGACGGCACCCTGCTTGACTCGAGGGGCCGCCCCTGGAGGGACCAGCCCATCTCGGACGAGGTCATCGCCATGCTCGCCGCCACCCGCGCCGAGGCCGTCGACCGCATCATCAAGGCCGTCAGCAACCCCGTCCACCGCCTGCTCAACCCCTCTTGCTACCCCGGTGAGGAGATCCGCTACTGCCACGCCGGCACTGAGGACGGCACCGTCGAGGACTGCGAGCAGCTGCTCCTCGGTTCCGCCATCATGGGCCTGACTAAGGCCCGCCTCTGGCCCGCCCCGGAGCCCGCCAAGATCAAGGTCAGCGCCGTCGAGCTTGCCAGGGCCTACAGCGAGGTCCGCATCCGCCGCTACCAGGCCCCCGGCCTGCGCCTGCGGGACAGCAACGCCGAGGGCGCGCCCGCCGAGGACGCTCACGCCAAGTGCGGCTTCGGTCACCGCGAGGCTCTCGAGAAGATCCTCAACACCCCGGCCAAGGTTGGCTCTGGTGTTGTCGGTCAGCTCATCACCCGTGCCAAGAAGTCCGGTGCCTTCGGCGAGGACCTCTTCGCGGATCTTAAGGAGTACCTGCAGGATGACGGCGTCGCTGTCGAGGGCGAGGACCTCAAGGGCGACCCCGTCCACTACAAGCAGGTCCGCGCCAAGGCCGAACGTGCTGTCGAGAACAAGACCCCCGCTGACGGTAAGCACCTCTTTCCCTTCGATCTGTCGAGGCTATGAACCATGACTGACGCCTGCTAGATGATGACGAGGAGGACGATGATGATGATTCTAGCTCCGAGAGCGACGAGGAGTAAACGCAAACGTAAACGAGCATGTTGAATGATTTTCTTTGTCTTTTTACTGGGTCGAGTTATGGGTTGTAAAAGCGTTATGGATGTTTATCTCCTTTGTGTATGATGTCTCTAAGAATGATTCAGTATGATCAATACCCTTGGAATATCTCGTCTCTAGATTTAATACTATGTCTTGCTGATTGCCCACTCAACCTGACTCTGTTTCTGTGATCACGAGCCTCGGTGATAATGTCTCTATTGTACCCCTGGGGCGTTGATAATACCTTAGTGCTTCCGGTCTGTTGGCGACGGCAGCGCTCTGATCTTACGTCTCTCAAAAACACACAGAGCCTTCGTATGGATGAATTATTAGTTCTTACAGAACAGTATTCAGTATCACGATTCACCTCCTATCCTGTCAGAGGTTGGGGCTTCTAAGGTTCAATTTGAGCCGTCACCATACTCCCTGGCCTGAGTGAAACCTGTCAGCAACGGGATCCTCCGCCCTCGTTTCCCAAGACGATCCCATATCATCTTTACATTCTAGAGATTACGTCCCATGCTTCAGACAGACCCGCCCAAGACAGACGCTCAGTTGCCTCCATCGGCAACGGCGTTCATGTGCCCATTATAGAACCATCACAGACGGGGATCATGCGGGGGTGATGGTCCGCCGTCAAACAGTCCACCAATCCCGAGGCAAGCGCTGCAAGCGTGCATTTTCGACGCTCACCGGTGGGCTCGCCCCTCTTCAGATCCATCGAATGGACCCATATACCGGCGGAATCGTGGCTGATTTGCTGCTACCGTCGCCCCTGGATCTCGAATCACCATCACCGTACGTGGACGTGCGTCGAGGGTCGTCCGAGTCCAATGGGGGGGCGTGGACGGGGCGCAGAAAGTTTGCGAGTACATCAGAGCCTCTCAAAGACACGAACTGTGCCCCAGATATTCTTGCCACGTATAGCGGCATGGTCTTTGCTTTGATCTCCAGAGAAACATCTACGCGAATCACTTACAGGGGTGTTGATAGAGTTTCACATCGTTCAAGCAGCGTATCTTTGGCTCAACGCACTGAGGTGTTCGTCTATCCGTAAGATGGCACGGAGGCCTCATTCCGAGGTTCCTTTGAGAGCCTGCCGACTAGACAGGGCCCCCTGCAAACTGCGTTCGTTATCTCTGTCCCCTACTGGGAGGTGAGTTCTCAACATACGCATGCAGACTTGAGTGAGGCTTCGAGGAAGAGACGACTAGAGTTTGACCCTTAGTTCGGTTAAGCTGAAGAGCAACTTTGCGAATGAGAGTAAAACAACTATCATCTATGCCGCATCATGCAGATGCGTAATATCACTCTCGGGCGATACGACTGTTCTGGGCTCTTGTTTTAATCGAAAACAATGCGGGGGAGGGAGTCGTACAAACCCTGGACTTGGCAAGTTTGGTGATGTAAACTGGTCTCTTTGACGTCACGTCTGAATCCTGGGTACTTGATCTTACGTTCAAGGGTTGTCTCTTTGAGTCAAGCTCTCCAACGGTCTAGTTCGTCCGTTTTGTTGTCCGTTCCACATTGCCTATCAGCTCCTGTAGATATGTGAGAGCAGCATTGACCGGCCGGTGATACAACGGTCAGTAAGTACGTAAGATTAGGTATTTCATCGTCTGAGCGCACATCACGAGACAAGAACATGGTCTTACGTTACTACCGGGTCACACAAACAGCGTTGCTGCGGCTAGTTGTCAACTTGGAATTGGACTTGGTATTACCCAAGGACACATGAAGAAAACAGCGAAAGGCGAACGACTAACTGCTCGCTGACGACGGTTTAAATTGAAATTTGCTCTATCCGTAGTTGCCAGGGCAAAAGAGTCCGGAGGACTGTTTGCGGTACGTCACCTAGCATGGAGGCACAATCTCCCTGCATGCATGCATGTAGCCTATGGCTTATCACGCAGCAACATCGCTCGACAGCCTTGAATCTTGAGTGGACGAGGGCGCAAAGAGGGGGGGCCGCCATCGGCGTTGCAACTTGCGCGTCTCCTCCCGGCCGTCCTGCCACGACAGCCGCAGCAAACATTCCTTACCAAGTCTCAGGTGAGGCGGCCCTCGCCTCCATGCACGCGGTTTTGTTCGTCTGCGCGAGCTGACGGACGAGACGGTTGAGGCTCGGCCGCCTGATTGTGCCTGGCAACGCGCAGAAGATGCTCAGCTGCCGCTGTCTCGCCCTAGGACCGCTCTTCGGATAGACCTTCTGGATCTGGGGTCGAATGGACGGGGCACACGATGCAAGGAGTTGAAGGAGAGAGACGTTCTAGATGAGATTTTGCCGGCTGGTGGCCTGACGTCCATACCTTGGTTACCTACGCACATGTCGTTGAATCCCGGGAAGACGGGAGTGGTGCTTCCCTGCTATCGCCAGGGATGCGCAGGGTTATGCGTGAACAGCGACTGGAACCAGCAGCCCCCACCACCCCAACCACGCTCAAGGGTTTCCGACTCTTCCCTGTAAGCGGGCCTCTCTGGAGGTGGCCGAAGGGGCCCACGACTTTGATATTTTGATACTGCCACTTGGGAAACGTCAACCGGCGGTTGAATCTTGTCGTTGGTCTTTCTTGGCTGGGTTGGTACCTAAGCCAACCACGACGGATAGGATCTCATCAGCGCACAGTCAGACGACAGTGAGCAGTCAGCAACATCTAACCGGACGGGATGGCATTGACGGATGCTATATTAGCAATAATACACGGGACGGGCGAAAAGCTGGGCTGCCACAGTATCCGATTCGACACACGGGTGAAAGCCTCAAGAGCCTGGACTTCACTTTTCATCTCGACCTCATCACACACACACCTCAGTCTTAGGTAGAGAACCTCAACGACAAGGCTCGGCCCGCTGAGCGGACGAATGAGCGACCACCACGTCCAAGTCGAGAGCGCGCACCCCCCGGCCGCAGTCTCCGGGAACTTGCATGGCTGGTTGCAGTGAAGATGCGTCGCATCCATGTCTGTTGCGTCCCAACTATCCCCAAGTCAGAGACACCAGCGATGCCCAACCCACAGCACGCGCACAAAAAAACAGGTTCGAAAAATAGAAACGAGGCCAGCCGAATTCCATTTCCGCCCGTTTGCCTCGCAAAATCGACTGGTCGCCAGGCCTGGTCTATGTAGTCTCTGGAATGCCTGACTCATCTCCGCGCGTCTTGGCCCTCTGCGACCCGTTTGCTTTTCGCTGTAGCGTTGGTTGCTTTTGTCGGTGGACCGTTTTATTTTAACCCCTGTAAAATAGGGCTTTCTGCACGTTTGGCCCTCGACGGAGCAAGCAAGGACGGCTTCATGATGGAAGCTTTCACGTCCTCTCGAGATGCAGCAAACGCAGCGAAGCAAAGCAAAATAGAAAAACACAAGCAGAGAAGAGCATAGAAGAGAATAGCCCAGCCGAAGAGCACGTAAGCACAGAGGCAAGAGACTGCGCCCAGTGTCCCCGGACCGGTCCATCAACAGGAGACTTACACATGTTCCCTTTTGCCACTTGACCATCGAATCAATGCCCATCAACTTCCAAACCCTCGGGTGACGCCCACCCTTGTCTCCCGCACTTTGGGCCCCGGCAAGGCGGGATGTGAGGATGGGTACCGGTCTGGGGCCCAAAGGACATGGATCCATGGGGACGGCCCTAGACAGACAGGGTCGACGGACCTTGGAAAGCATCGTCTGCTCCTCCTGAGAGCGGCGTCGCCCAATCAGCCCGGCCGTTCACGCCCGAGGGGCTATGGAGTGACGACGTTGTGTTTGCGACTTGGACGCGTTCCGGATGTACGCTGGGCTTTCCCGCCAAACTGTCTCCAGACTGCTCGTCCTCTTGGGCCCGCCTTGAAGCCACGCCTCACCCTCCCACGCCCCTCCGGGTCGACGAGGGCTCGACCGTGCCGTGTCTCGAACCTCCCGAGCTTCTCCATGTATGTGCCCTATTGGCCGGGGGGCCTAAGCGCGCCGGGGCTGGCCACGGACGAAGGCGGGCAGTGTCGAATATTCTGCCGGTTGGGCTGGCGCCGTCTCGTCTTGTTGTATGCCTTCCGACTACCACTCCTCCCCCTTTTCTTTCCCTTCCACAACACCATTTCTCTGGATACATCGACAAAACCACTTTGCCTCCTGCATCCAGACCCTCATCCGATCTCATCATTCTGTTTGATTGTAGATCCTAGCAGACCCGATATGCAACTTTACCCCTCAGCAACTTACCAATACACTTTCAATGTCACTCGCAGAGTTCACCAGCCCCAGATCAGACGTCCAGCTTGGCACATAACTTGAGAAAACCAAACAAAAAAGAACCCACCTCTTACCTTATCTTGAGCTTCTTGCTCCCCTCGTCTCCCCCGAAAGCATATCCACTCATCATCCCATCCATCTGTCTAGCACCCAACAGATGGCTCCAACTCGTGATGCCGCGCCCGTCAAGGGCCGCGGCCGCTTCATGCGCCGGCGGCCCTCCGTCTCTATCCCGGAGAGCATGCCCCTCGAGAGGCTCGACCTCACCAACGCCAACGTCTCCGAGATCTCCCTCGTTACTATGGACCACCACCCAGCAGACAACACCTCCGAGCTGAGCGTCGCCTCATCCGGAAGCTGGCGGCGCAAGGCCAACGGCAAGCCCCTACTATTCAAGCCGCCCGCCCTGCGCTTCCGCTCTCGCCCGGAGCTGGACAGGCCGTGGAGGCGTTCTATCCCGGAGCCCACCACGTACCCATCCGCCGACGAGTCCAACGACTCGGACAACGAGTCCAAGTACAGCTTCGACTCCCACTCCACCACTACCAACGCAACCAGTGTGGCATCGGATGACCACGACTCCTACCCCAGCAAATCCGACAACGTTACCACTGCCACTCGCGCAAGAACCTTTGCCGGGGAGAGGCCGGCCATCGAAAGGCAGGCGGTAGAGAGACAGACTATCGAGCGGCAGGCCATCGAGAGGCAGGTCGTTGAGAGGCGGGTCATTGAGAGACCGCCTATCGCAAGACAACCTATCGAAAGGCAGTCCTTCGAGAGACAGCCTATCGAGAGACAGCCCGTAGAGAGGCCGCTCGTCGTGAGGAAGTCCTTCGAGAGACTGTCCGTGGAGAGGAAGTCCTTCGAGAGGCTACCTGTCGAGAGACAACCTGTCGAGAGACAGCCCTTCGAGAGACAACCTGTCGAGAGACAACCCGTCGAGAGACAGCCTTTCGAAAGGCAGTCCTTCGAGAGACAGTCCGTACAGAAGCCGCCCGTCCCGAGGAAGTCCTCCGAGAGGCTGCCCATCGAAAGGCTTCCAGCCGAGAGGCTGCCCGTTGAGAAGCAGATCGTCAAGTCTCGCACTCCCCCCGTGACCCCAGCCAAGCCCGCCAGCCTCAAGGGCGCCCGGGTCGACGTCGTCGCCCCGGCCTCGAGGACCATCCACATCGCGTTGGCCCCCCTGCAACCTGTGGCCCCCGCCCCCGCCCCTCCCGTGGTCCAACGCATCACCGCCAACGAGCTCCGCGAGCGAGCCAAAGTCGAGGATGGCCTGCTCAAGGAGATCTCGCGCATGAAGGAAGAGGCCAAGAGCCTGCTGGGCAAGCAGTCCGACACGGACAAGAAGCTCGAGGACGCCCTCGAGAGGCTCTCTACACTGTCCGCCGACAAAGAGAAGACGGAGCGCCGCCGCCGGGAGGAGCAGGAGATCAAGGACAAGATCGCCCGCGACTTCGAGGAGCAGAGCCGCGTTCTCAACGATGTACGGAGCCACCTCGACGATGTGCGAAGCCATCTCGGCGAGCACGAGAAGAGGCTCGAGGACGTCCAGAGAGAGCGCGACGAGCTCATGAGCGTCAAGCAGCAGCTCGAGGCCAAGTCCGAGGACCTCGAGAAGCAGATCGCTTCCGAGAGAGAGGCCAAGAGCGATGTCTCGTCAAAGTATGCCAGCCTCGAGAAGGATTTGGCCGATCTGCAGAAGGTCAGGGACCATTTCGAGGCCCGCTGCTCCAGTCTGGAGAAGGAAATGGCCGAGCAACAGAAGACAAGGGACCACTACGAGGCCCGTTCCTCCAACCTGCAGAAGGACCTCGGCGACATCAAGGCCGTCACCAAGGAGACACAGCGAGCCCTCATCGAGAGGATCGCCGCCCTTGAGCTGACCAAGGACAGCCTCAAGCTCCGCGCCACCGGGCTCGAGACGGAGCTTGTTCTCAAGGGCACCGAGATTGGTGACCTCACCGCCGAGCGCAACGTCCTCCGCCTCGAGGTCGAGCATTACAAGCCCCAGGTCGACGACCTCAACAAGGAGAACGGGGCACTCACTGAGGCCAACAAGGGCCTTCAGTCCCGCATCGACGCCCTGGATGAGCAGCAGAAGGGCCTCGAGACCAACATCCAGCAGCTCGAGTCCGAGAAGAAGGATCTCCAGGAACGCTTCGACGCCCTCGAAGTCGAGAAGCAGCAAGTTGAAGTTCGCGTCGCCGAACTCGAAACTGCCAATGCCGACCTCCAGGCCCGCTTCGAGAGCCTCGAGGCGTCCAAGGGCGAGCTTGAGCTCGGCAAGGCGGAGCTCGACATCCGCGTCAAGGATCTTGAGGGCGTTCAGGTCAAGTACGACAAGCTCAAGACGCGCATCGAGAGCATCAAGGGCCAGAACGCCAAGCTCAAGTCCCAGGTCGGAGGTCTGCTCAAGGAGCAGGACGAGCAGGGCTCTCAGATCCTCAGTCTCTCGGAAGAGCGCGCCGGCCTCCGCTCCGAGAACGCGTCGCTAAAGGACGAGAATGAGTCGCTCAAGGACGAGAATGAGTCGCTCAAGGACGAGAATGAGTCGCTCAAGGACGAGAATGAGTCGCTCAAGGACGAGAACGAGTCCGTCACCAGCGAGCTCCGACGCGCAGAGTCACTTATCGGCTCAGCGGCCCCCTCAATCGCCCCCTCCATTGCCCCGTCCGACACCGGGAGCGACGCCGGCACCGTGAAGGCTGACGACGACACGCCCCCGACGCCCGCTCCCGAGGAGGCGCCCCCGGCACCGCCCGTCGAAGAAGTCAAGGACGACGCAGCGAGCGTCAAGTCTGCGGCGCCCGAAGAGAACGAAAGGGCGGCCCCCGAGCCAGAGGTCGAGCCCGCACCCGAGGCCGCCCCGGCCGGAGAAGACGCCGTTACTGAGAAGGCCGAGTCCGTAGCCCCCACCCCCACGGAGGCCGGTGTTCTTGAGGAGCTCCGCCAGCGCATCGCCGAACTCCAGGAGCGAAACGACCAGCTCCAGAGTGAGACAGTCATGCTCGGCTCTCTCACGGCGGAAAGGGATGATCTAGCTGCCCGCGTAGCATCATTCGGCTCCCTCACGGCGGAGAGGGACGATCTGGCGGCTCGTGTCTCGTCGCTGGAGCCCGAGGCCGGGCAGGCGCCGCAGCTGCGTCAAGACAATCTCACGTTGACGGCTCAGCTTGGCGCCGTCAACGCGCAGCTCGACGGCCTCCGTGCGTCCTACGAGGCATCCGTCGCCGAGGTCAACGGTCTACAGCAGCAGATCAGTGGCCTGCATCAGCAGATCAGCTCGCTGCGCGGGCGCGTGGCGTCGCGCGTGGCGTCGCCGTCCGGGGAGTCGTCCAAGAAATCATCGCGGACCAAAACCAAGGACAGTGACAAGAAGAAGGAGCAGTTGGTGGTGGTTCGCGACCCTAACGAACGGGGCAGGATGTGAGTTGAAAACCCTTGCACGCCGTCTTTTGATACGATGCTGACGTATTTTCCCTTGTAGTCAAGTCATGCGACGAAGCGAGTTGCGGGCGATGAGGTCCTCATCCCAATCCGAAGGCGACAAGAGCGACTAAGATCTCTCGAAACTTTTCATGAATTTATGTACTCGGTGCGAGGGAACAACGAAGTGATACCACCGGGTGCTACAGCGACGGATGTTTTTTCTCTTTGCTTTTTTAATGTTTTGCCTCTGCATTTGGGCTTTTATTTGTCGGGGCACAGTAACTTCAGCATGTGTGCGAATATGATTATTACAGGGTCTTTCATTGATTACAACGGATTATCATCTTCTTTGTCATGGGCAGGACGGGCAGGAACAAACAGGATAGGATGTACGGAACGGCCTAGACACCTATGTGACGGATCGCATGGAAGGACTCGGTTTCAGACGGGTGCTCTCGGGAGCGCATAAAACACCTGCATCATGTAGACTTGTTACGCCGTGTAGTAAATAGTTTCAGATAGTACAGCTCTTGTTTGTAATCGCTATTGCCATCAATGTTCGTCTTTCTGGCTTCTTTAATGTGTCATGCTTATGGGCAGAGTTGCTCGGGTGAAGCAGCAAAAATCTATCTTATCAAACTGACCGGTCGCTTGCCTACATGTCCCGACCACTCGGAGAAAACGTGGAAAGAGTCTTCCGATCTAATAACAATCAGGGATGAAAGCCCTCGCCTGGTGCAGTGTGCCTAAGTTGTTTGAGATTGAACAATGAGAGCTTAAGGGCAGTGGCTTCACGTCTTGCTTGCTTCTTCTCCAAGTCCCAACCTCGGCTCAAAGAGATCAAAGTGATTCAAACCATACACGTACACTCTTGAGTCGTACAAGGTGATCCAAGCTCCTCTCCGGCTAACATCGGTCAGCCATCGCGTTGCGGCTGCTCCAAGCTCATTACCCGTTCTGGGTAGCTTGGGCATTCCTCTTTGAACAGCTACCTGCGAGCTTTGCCGAGGGCGTCAGGAGGAATCGATGATGTGCTTGAGATGGACCTTTCCTCGGCGTGTGTTCCCCCAAAAGTAAGCTGGCCAAGCCGCATGAGGTCAGAAGCTCCCAGGAAACCGGGCAAAGCTCCAACGAACAGCTTTGCGTGGCGGACGATTTCGGTCGTCACGTCGTTTTCGGAATCCGTTTTGAACTGCCACGCATCGATATCAACGAGCCTCTCCATTCCAGGGCTTTCGCCACAGGCACCAAAAGGTGGGCGAAGGAAAAGCCATGGCAGGAGTAGAGTCCGATTGGTTGCGGGAGTGTCTCACTTACGGATTCGGAAAGGTAGGTGGCTGCATGCGACGATGCATTCCAGCGGGTGGACCTGGACGACGGGAACAGCTCGCCCTCACCCTGGGGCTAGCAAAGCCTGCCCGTCCAAGCCATGCGTGATACTATTTCCAGATGAAACTGTCGAAAGTATATGAGGCGAGGTTTGTTCGCCCCTCCAATAGCTTTTTATCTTCTCATCATCACACTCAACTCATTCACTCAGCTTCCATCACAACAACAACAACAACAACCATCAAACAATCAACTCATTCGTTGTCCGCAAACCAGTCCATCACTTGACTTTTCAATCTCAACATCACTTAAATTCCACTAAAAACCTCCAAATCATTCAAAATGAAGTTCTCCGCTGCTGCCACCCTCGCCCTTGCCGGCTTCGCTGCTGCCCAGACCGGTGGTAGCGCCGTCTCCGCCGCTGCCTCCGCTGCCTCCGCCGCTGCCTCCGTTGCTTCTTCTGCCGGAGCTGTTCTCTCCTCCGCCTCCGCCGCTTCTATCACCAGGGCTTCCGTCTCCTCCGTTCAGTCCGCCTCTAGCAGGGCTTCCGTCTCGTCTGCCTCGGCCGCCTCCAGCAGATCTTCCGTCTCCTCTGTCTCCAGCAGATCTTCCGTCTCTTCCGCTTCGGCCGCCAGCAGGTTCTCCGTGATCGCTGCCTCGCTCTCTTCGCAGGCTTCCGTCAGCCGCGCTGCCAACGCGACTGCCACCGGCGGCGGTGCCGGCGGCGGTGGTGGTGCCGCTACCACTGCTCCCGGTGGTGGTGCCGCTACCACTGCTCCCGGTGGTGGTGCCGCTACCACTGCTCCCGGTGGTGGCGGTGGTGGTGCCCCCGGTGCCGCTACGACCCGGACTGCCGTCGTCACCAGCGCCGTCACCACTCGCAACGGCACGACCGTCACTACTTCCACAGTCGTCCCCGTTCCCGTCAACGGTGTCGCTTCCCAGGGTCCCATCGGTGTCTTGGCTCTGTTGGTGGTTGGTGCCCTCGCGGCTCTGTAAGCGGTTGCTCGTGGATTATTTCAGCATTGGAGTATAAACGCATGGGGGAGGACCTGGTATCAGAGCCACAAAGAGCTCTTTGAATAACAACTGGCAGCTATGTATCCAGTTGATTGGGGAAAAGTTGGGAACACTATATAGACCTTAATACTCCGGATTCCGAAATCAAGCAAATGTCATAATTACATTTGAATAGGTCCTGCTTTGGTTCCCTGTGCTGAAACAACAAAACAATGACCTCCGATGCTTTGAATTCGGTTCACTTTACGACCATATTTTGATGATTCAAAGTTTGATACCTTCAAACCGGTGAAGTTTGTCGTGGTTCAGCTTGCCGCTCGTTCAAAAAACTTCTTGTACCACATTTTTTACAATAATGTGATTTCGTAGGCCGGCCGGCAGCTGGTCATATATTCGATTTGTAGAAGGAAACGAGACAACTCTCTCGAGACCAAATCAAATTTTGCTCTTGCGAAGAACATGGAAGCGTTATTGGACACCAATTTGAGTTCCTCAACCCATTGTGAGAGGTAGGGAATATGTCTGGATCGTTCTAAGTGAGTCACAGCTTGTGCTTTAGTCATGTGCTAATTTTGTATTGTGAGGTTTCCAGAGGTGAGTTTGCCAAGTTCGGTGAACCGGCTTTTGTTTCGCTGCTGTCGGTTGTTCTGGTACCAAAAGAAAGATCTGATCAACTCAGAAACTTTAGCTTTCAAGATTATAATGTTGCCCAACGTTACTACTGTTTTCAGTAGACAGGAGCCCTACAAAGCTACGTTCATCATAGAAATTTAACTGCTGAAGTACATAGTTTGGATGATGTTATTTTGTCCGTATGTTATTCCAATAGGAATTTGACAAACACGGAAACCAACAAAGACCAAGGTAGATATTGAACTTGTATCAAGCATATATTGATGGGTGAATCCATGGTATCCTCAACTTCTAACGGTTGCGCCAATGAGGCCCCAGAAAGTACTAGAAACTGGTGAGCGATCTCCCACTCATTCTCTGAGAGCAGTCGAAGACATAACGGGGGGCTCAGTGGGGTACCCATTCGGCGACAGAAAATAGCGTAACATCCTCCGCCTTACACGCCGCGTCATCTCCCTCTCCTCGCAGGTACAGCTTCAAATTTCCAAGCCTGCTTCCCCTCAACGCCAGCATTCGGCGTGGACAGCAAGCAATGGCCTTCACTTTTCTCTGCCGCTTCTAAGATGCAGTCAAAAGCCCAACCAGGAAAACAGCTAGTCTGCCGTGTTCACCGATCATTTGTCGCCTTCAGGGGTCGGAGCTCTGGGTAAAAGAGGAATGAGTTGCAACCCCGCAGCTTGCGCGATGGCCCATTTAGTCGAGCTCACGCACACCCCCTTGCGATAGCTACCCCTGATGCGGAGAACCTTCGGTATT